>PITA01023273.1:0-28298 GCA_004023965.1 Spilogale gracilis
AAAGGATGAATATCCAACTTTTGTAGCAACATGGACTGGACTGGAAGAGATTATGCTGAGTGAAATAAGCCAAGAAGAGAAAGTCAAGTATCGCATGGTTTCACTTACTTGCGGTGCATGAGGGGTAAACTGGAGGACAGTGGGAGAAGGAAAGTAAATGGGAACTAGGGTAATCTAGGGAGGGAAACAAAACAACAGATACTTTGGACACAGAAACAAACTGAGGGACTTGGAGGGAGGGGGGTGGAGGGATGGGAGAGCCTGGTGGTGGGTACTGGGGACACCTAAAGCATGGAACACTGGGTGTGGGGAACGGGGAATGAATCTTGGAACACTGGAAAAAAAAATTTTAGTAACAATAAAAAAAAAAAAAGCTCACGGTTAAGGATCAATAATATCTTCATAATCTGATTGTAAAGAGAATATGAATTAGCCAACCTATGACAGTCTTATTTCCTAATAATTATACAATAGTCCTTCCATGGAAGAGAAATAGCCTACTTTAGAACAGAGAGTCTAAAAAGCAGTTATCATAAAGAGATTTATTAAACATGTAAACCACTTTCACCATCTATTTACATACTTATTTTCAATTATTAAACACTAAAGCAAATTTTGCAGTCTAAAATATGCATGTTTTAAAAAATATTTCCTCCTTTAATTTCTTAAATGGTATATTGATAAATAAAAATAAAAAATTTCAATTTGTTCCTGACGACCTTATAAATTGAAGTATCTATTTCTGATGATATCCAAAATTTAGGATATAATAACAGATGCTATCCAAAATGAGTCACAAAATAAATACAAGTATTTTATATTTTCAGGAACAAATTTCAGCCTTGATTATTAAAATAATTAACTTTATTCACATCAGTGGAATTTCTAAAAGATTAAAAAGGATCAGAGAAAGGACTTTTAGAGGTGATACAAAGTAATTTTTAAGTCAATTTAATAGATCATTCAGTTGAAAATAAATGAATGAGAATAATCACAACTGTGTTTATATGCTATAAATTTGTGCAGTTAAACTACTACATCTCAAAAACAAGGAGAAATAATATTTAGAGGGATGGAGATCTACCAAATGACAACAGGATGATTCTTGTCTATCTGAAGAGGAGAACTGAGAGTTATATGTTCAAAGCATATAAAATCTTCGAAAATTTAAACAAGGAGTTCAAGAATGTGTTCATCAAATCCTAGAATTAGGGATCTTTCATTACTTTCTGTCATTTGAAAGAAGTAGTTTAAGAATAAATAAAATAAAGTCTAATTTTACACAAATAATATTTTATACAATAATAACAATGATAATAATAAAGGATATCAAAGAAAGTGCTAAAAAAGCTTAATTATAGGAAAAGAGAAGTTGTCTGTTTTGATTGAAGAGAGAGACCTGGAAAGAGTTCAATGAAACCTCTAACTAACTAAGAAAGGCTAAATTTATTGCAAATTAGAAATACAAACAGAGCATTCTATTAAATCAAAGGCTTTCTCAGCCCAACTGTAAGGCTATATGGAGGAACAGCTTAAATTCAATAAAGTATAAGTCATAGTTTAACTGAAACCTCTGCCCTGGGAAGAAACTTGGTCCATCTGAATGTACTTAATTCCTACCTCAGTGTAGATGTTTTCAAGTTCACAACTGTAGGAATTTTCTGGCCAATACTGATCTGAAGGCTATAATTTGATATAAATGAAAGTACAGTGCTTCCAAAGTCCTCTTTCTTTTATGGAAAACAGCTACATAGTATTTGTCCATACATACAGTAGTTTCTGACTCTTTCCTATTGATGGAATTTTAAGGCTTACAAGAAATTAAAGTGATATATAATCAAGCCCCTTTCCCTATTTATTGTCTCCAAACTGTTGTTAACAAAACAAAAACAAAACAACTCTTAAAATAAGCAACATGAATCCTTTACTGAAATGGCTTTGGTGTAATAATATCTCATAACCATTAACAGGCCTGAACCACTCATTTAAGCCCATCTAAGTAGCTTGATCTGGTTCCATTAAATAATTTATACTTTTTTTTATTCTAGCATGACACAGCACAGAGATTTATTTCACACTGAACTTTTCTGGATTAAAAAAAATAGATTCAAGAACAGGTGTCTCAGGCTAGATCTGGGACTGTATAAGTGAGCTTTGTGTTAGGGGATGATAAGAATACATTTAAAATTTTAATTGAAGGTCAGGCACCAAAGGCAAATAGCATGAAATTTTTTAAAATGCTAAAATCAGCCAGCTGCCAAAAAGGGCAAGCTAACTGATAGTTATAGCTGTTCACCATCATGCAACAAAAACACAAAAGCTTTCTATCTCTTGAGGTATGTCTTATCCACATGGTGGACTATAGCCTCTATATATCATTTCTGTACCCTGGTGTTAAGTTACCCCAGCATGGCATAAAACTATTCAAAATGAAGGAAAAATAACTTTCTGACTACACTGTCTTAAATGATTACAATTATATATCATTTAGTTAATTTAGGAGAGAGCTGACTCTATCATTCTTACTGTTTTATGTTACAGTTACTGAGAGAAAGTGAATTCTTCCATGCAGTACTGCTAGGGAAAAAAATGTGTCCAAATCTCTTTTTTGAATTGGGAAACTGAGTGGCAGATTGTAAAAAAAAAATGTGTTGTCTCACATTCCAATGACAAAAGAGATTGTAAAATGTCAAGCACGGGGCAAAAAAAAAGTAAGCTTTTACCTTTTCCTTATTTCTGGTAGTCACTAACCTAAAGAGGAAAGACAGGAGAAAGAACAACAGCCTTTTTAAAAATCCACAGATCGAACAGTCTTTTCCTGTATTTCTTACCTGTGGTTCCTGATATAAAATAGCATTTAATTAAACTAAACTGATTAAACATAAAACTGGAAAACAACATACTGTGTTTTACCAAAAAAGCAATAGCTTTAAAATGCTAGCCTTCCCTTGACAACAAACCATTCATTCCATCAACATACAGCTGTGGAACCATTTCTTTCTCTGCTCTTTCTTAATAATGACATGGTTAGACAGAGCATTCAGACTATTTTTTTAGCAGGAATGCAAAGACTTCATTCAAATCTTCTCCAAATGATTCCTTTCATTCTCTTTTACTTTAATCTTCTCAGCATACTCTAAAGACCCAGGCAAGTCATTTCAATGGGAAAGAACTGAAAAATGGTCTTCTTTAAGAAGTGATATGGCAAATCCAATAATTTGTAGAGGTGTTTTTCTTATATATCTGTGGCCACTCCTGTTTTTACTCAATTACATAGATAATTCCACTACTAGAATAGAGAAGAATATATATAAATAAGTACTTAAGGGCATGCTAACAGTTGTTATAGTAAAACATGTATCTGTCTTTTGTTGAACTAAAAATGCCATCAAATATACATTTTTATATAAAATTAATGCCAAACAAAATACCTGCACCAACAATAGAACACAGAAACCAAAATTGCTACTTATCACTAATATATATTTCTTTTCAGGCTAAGAACAATGTTTAAAAAAGAGATTTCATTTAATCAAATGAGAAATAATTAAATTATATATCCACAACAGACTAGGGAACAGTGTTGAGTCCATATATACATTAATTAGCTCAATAATTACATATTAATATTAATGATCTTCAGAAAAAGTATCTTGAAGCCAGTGTCAGATTTTTTAAAATGTCATGAGTATGGACATATTACTCATAATATGGCAGTCTACCCAAACTACAAAATTAAAGAAGCTTTATTTTTTTGTGTTTGGAATATTGTTCAATTGGCATGGAGTAATTTATCCTTTTCTCTCTTTTTGAGAAAAATCCCTTGTATCCAACCATTTGATTAATTATTTAACTGTCTTATTATAAATTATGCTATCAGAAAATGCATCTCCTAATATAGTTTAGTATTTTCTTGTGTGAAATTAAAGCACACAAATCTTTCAGAGTGACATTCATTGTTTACATCCTTATATCCTATATTTTACAACAAAGGTCTGAGTAATAAGAATAACGCCAATCCTGTCATTTCCTCAATTAAAAAATTTCCTAACAAGAATTCTGTATTAACTTGACTGCTTTTGCTGATATACTCAAAAGCATAGCTGCATTAATTTATTGTTTTTCAAAATAACTGTTTATAAAATTACATGTTGAATTCCCACACATAAGAAACCTATCTCAAAAATTGCAATTAGTGTGAATATAAAAACTGGTTTTCAATTTCACCTATTCAACGACTGTTAAGAATGAATACAAAATGCAAGGTTTATTTAAATAAAGCACTATCATTTTCATACTTTTACAGCTGAGAAAATACTTATACCTAAGTACCCTCTATCAGATTTCTTTTGGTTTCCCTGGAAAAATACAATTCAAGTGCCATCAGGTTGATTTTTTAGTCACATTCTCCTAAAGGATAAACTGAGAAGCAGATGGTTTAATGCTCTCTTCCACATAATTCAGTGAAGGAGAGGCAGAAGGAAAAATAATGCCCAGGAGTTCTGATACTTTGGCATTATTCTAAGTAAGATATGTCAGGGACATAAGCATTTTTATCATCATCTGAAAAGCAATCTAGTCTGCAGAGTTTTGTATCTAGGATTTCTGGTCATTTTATATTATATATTTATATATATTATATATATTTATATTAAATATTTTTATATATTATTTTATATTATATATTTTTAAAGACCAGTTCAAGGACATTTGGGTGGCTCAATCAGTTAAGCGTCTGCCTTCGGCTCAAGTCATGATCCCAGAGTCCTGGGATCAAGCCCCACATCAGGCTCCTTGCTCAGCGGGGAGCTTGCTTCTCCCTCTGCCTGCAGCTCCCCTGCCTGTGTACTTTCCCCATCTCTCTCTGACAAATAAATAAACAAAATCTTAAAAAAAAATAAAGACCAGTTCAAAAGTCATTCCCTTCTCATTTTTCTCCCTAGAATTATAATACTTCTCCATATATAACATCACTAACTATATTTTGTCACATGAGATTGACTTTTTAAATGTTTGTGTTAGTCTACTGTTTAGATTGGGAGCTTCTTGAGAACAGGGGCTCTGTCTTAATCTATAATGTGACCAGCAAACTGAGGATTTCTTATTACTTCTAGCAAATTACTCAGCTATATGAAATATGGTAATATCTACCATATAGGTTAATTGTGAATATTAAACGAAATAACATATGCAAAGTTTTAAGCACTGGTACATAGTATTAAGATTCACTAAACATTAGCTATTGCTATATGTACTATTATATTCATAGTGCCTAAACTGAGAAATATTAAATAAATGTTTACTGAGCCGAAGACATCCAAAAAGACAGACATACACATACATAGCTGAGATATACTTTGCACAGGAAAATGTCATCTTTAGTCCATAAAGTACATTTAAACTCAGCTATTTTTTAACTTAGTAATTTTCAATGTTAAGTATTTTCTTAATTATTTTCAGTTTTACTGAACATATTTTTTATGTTTTACTAAATTAGGAATAAAAATTTCAAAATAGTCTTTTAATATTAGGATTATTTTAACTAATATAAGTATGCAAAGGTGAAATTCTATCACAATAAAAGTTATAAGACAGCAAGAGGCTTCAATTCTATTGGAATTTTGTTATAAGCAATAATAAGGCCATCATATTTTTAAAACATTTTTCAAATACTCCTATGCCTAAGTAAAATAAAAAAATTATGTTCTTTAACAAAAAGCAAACCAAGCTTTTCCCACACCTGTTGCCTCATTTACTCCCCATCAGAAACCTGTGAATCAGTTGCTGGAGGGTAGGGGGTAGGGATAGGATTGCTGGGTTATGGGAAAAAAAAAAAAAAGAAAGAAACCTGTGAATCACATAGATTAGGCTACATTTCCTTTATTTGGTAGATTTCGAAAAGGAGCCTAAAATTTTTAGGGATCATTTTACTTAGAGACAATTTAATTAAAAAACAAACAAACAAACAAACAAAAAACAACTGACAACCGAGTAACAGGTATTGGCCAGTACTATTAGGCTAAAAAGAGACAAAAATAAATCAAACTTCTCAAAGAAAACAAACTATTTAAACATAGTAAATATTTAAATATAAGTGAGGACATGGGGTCAATTGGAGAGAAATATCACAAAAGAAATGATACTAAAAGATAAATAGGAGTTCATGCGATGAACTGGAGGGAAAGGCATTGTAGAAAGAATAACATGTTCCCAGCATAGAAATAAAAGTGTACATAACTTTAAAGATTTCATTTATTTATTTGACAGAGAGTGAGAGAAAGAGCACAAATGGGGCAGTAGAGGGAGAGGAAGAAGCAGGCTCCCTGCTGGGGTAGGGAGCCCAATGAGGGGCTCAATCCCAGGACCCTGAGATCATGACCTAAGCCGAAGGCAGAAGCTCAACCAATGGAGCCATCCAGGCGCCCTCAAAAGTGTACATTACTTTAAAGAAATAAATCAGTAGCTGGACTGGTGAGATCAGGAGTACTGGGCATATTCTGAGAAGTGGCTTATTTTCTATATGCTAAGTAAGGTGTTTACCTATACCTCTCTAGACACTGAGCAGCCTTGGAAGATTTTAAGAAACAAAGTCATATTTGATTTTGGAATTATTATTCTGACGGCAGTGTGGAGAACTGATTAAAAGGATTCTTGGGGCGCCTGGGTGGCTCAGTTGGTTAAGCGACTACTTTCGGCTCTGGTCATGATCCTGGAGATCTGGGATCGAGCCCCACATCGGGCTCCCTGCTCGGCGGGAAGCCTGCTTCTTCCTCTCTCACTCCCCCTGCTTGTGTTCCCTCTCTAGCTGTATTTCTCTCTGTCAAATAAATAAATAAAATCTTAAAAAAAAAAAAAAAGAGACAGATTCTGAAAGCAAGAGGGACAGTTAGGAGACTACTGAAATAGTTGTCCCACAGGGATATTAGGCATATGTAGACAAGATAAAGATATGTACAGTCTACTATGACCTAGCAATATACTACACTTCTAGACATATGTACAGCTTTCCAATCAACATGCTACAAAATATCTGCTAGCAGGTAAAAATTTAAGGTGTGAGGACAGATATAAATGAAGCAGTTGAACAGAGTGGAGACCAGATATAGGCCCATTCGTTGTCAACTGATTGTAGACAAAAGCACTAAGGCAATTCAACAGGGAAAGACAAATTTTTCAGCAGATAAAGCTGCACGGATTGGATAAACATGGAAAACAATGAACTTCAACCAAGATTTAGCTGGTACTGTACAAAAATAGTATCATAGACATAAATCTAAAAGCCAAACCAATAAGGCTTTCAGAAGAAAATATAAAATAATAACTTCATGTTGTTAGGATAGGCAAGGATTTCTTACGACACAAAAAGCACTAATGTTTATAGTAATAGAACAAAAACTAATAAACTAGACTTCAACAAAATTTAAGAAATTGTGATCTTCAAAACACTGTTAAGAAAATGAAAAGACAAGCCAGAGACTGAGAGAAAATACTTACAGATCATGTTTATGATAAAAACTCGTATCCAGAAACACACACACACACACACACACACACACACACACACACACAGACACACACACTCCTCCTCTAAATTAAAGATAAAAGGATAAACAACCCAACTTTGAAAACGAATTTAAGACTTGCATAAGGGTGTTAATTACATTACCAAAACTCACTAAATTACACAATTAAGATCTGTTTTTTTCACCAGAAATTAATTTTATCTCACATTAATAAGTATATGAAAAAGATTAAATATTAAAAAACCTATTCACAAATTTACAACGGTTGAAACCATATTTGTTTGGTAATTACTATTTTAGAGTAGGAGTCAGTAAACTTTTTTTAATAAATATTTTAGCTTTGCAGGATCTAGGTTTCTGTTGCAACTATTCAACTCTGCCACTACAGTATGACTGCAGCCATATGCACTGTGTTAAAATAAGCATGGGTGTGTTCTAGTAAAACTAGAAACAGTGGGGAGCTGAGTATGCCTAAGCACTACAATTCGCTTACCCCTTTATTAGAGCATAAAATTTTATCTGTAATACACTGCCATAGAGAGCTCCATAGCTTTACCATATACCACCACCTCCCAGGTGATAACATGGGCAGGAAAGACATATTTTAACATATGGTAAGAGGTGAAAAACTTTGATAAGCACTGCACTAGAGAAACTAACACATATGCACAAGGAGACATACACAAAGATATTCATTAATCATTATTTATAATGGCAAAAACTTGAAATAATTTAAATGTTCACTAATGAGGGAATACACAAATCATGACATATATATATATATATATATATATATAAATATATATAATAAAATGCAATAAAAATAAATGTTCACCTATGAACATGTGTATGATACAAATGGGTACCTCTAAGATGGTCACTCATGGCAAGCCACAAGGTAATCTTTTTTAAAAATTGTGGTAGAGTTAACATACAGTTTTGTATTAGTTTCAGGTGTATAATACCATGAATTCAACAATTCCATATATCACTCAGTGCTCATGGTAAGTGCACCTCTTAATCCCCATCATCTATTTAACCCACCCTTCCCCACCTCCCCTTGGTAACCATCAGTTTGTTCTCTATAGTTGAGAGTCTGTTTCTTGGTTTCTCTCTCTTTTTCCCTTTGCTCATTTGTTTTGTTTCTTAAATTTCACATATGAGTGAAATCATATGGTATTTGTCTTTTTCTGACTGATATGGCTTGGCATTATATTCTCTAGCTCTATCTGTGTTGTCGCAAATGGCAAAATTTCATTCTTTTTATGGCTGAATAACATTTCATTATATTATGTACCATATCTTCTTTATCCATTTATCCATCATTGGACCCTTGGGCTGCTTCCATAATTTGGCTATTGTAAGCAATGCTACAATACAATAAACATAGGGCATATGTAACCCTGTAAATTAGTGTTTTTGTATCTTTTGGATAAATTCCCAATAGTGTGATTACTGGATTGTAGGGTAGTTCTATTTTAACTTTTGAAGAACTCCCATATTGATTTCCACAGTGGCTGCACCAGTTTGCATTCCCACCAACAGTGCAAAAGGATTCCTTTTCTTCACTAACACTTGTTTCTACCATAAGATAATTTTTCTCTGAAGCAGAAATACCACATTACTTTTAAAATGTAGATACCATATTCTTCAAAGGCTATCTTATCCTCTGAACTCAATCCAGGAACTAATTGCTAGATGTTTCCAAATGATACACATGGACTGCTCTATAGCTTTTAAAATCTCATAGGTAGGTCCATGGTTGTTGGTATTGGACATAATTTAAAAAAGGGACAAAGAACACAATGTTGACTTTTGTCAATCATATTATTGGATATTCTGGATCTAGATGAGCCAGAGGTAGCAGCAGAAGGAGCTACTAAACCAGCCTACTCCCCACTCTCCAATTCCCTCTGTCCCACGGTCCAATTTCAGTGGACACAGCCAAATGGGCAGTGGCAACAGAGAAAGGAAAATACTGGTAATTAACCCATTTATCTGCTGCCTTTTTTCATGATGCCTTAAAATCCCACTGGAGGGGAGCCTGGGTGGCTCGGCTGGTTAAGTGACTGCCTTTGGCTCAGGTTATGATGATCCCAGGGTCCTGGGATCGAGCCCCACATCGGGTGTCCTGCTCAGCAGGAAACCTACTTCTCCTGCTCCCCCTGCCTGTGCTCTCCTACTCTCTCTGTCAAATGATAAATAAAATCTTCAAAAAAAAAATCCCACTGGAGTGTTTTAGGGTAGTCCACTTTACCCTCCCAGGATAAAAATAGCTTCAAATATAGTATTTTTAATACCCCCAAACTAGAGAGGAGAGAAGCATGTTGTCATTTTCAATACTATGTTTTAGGTTTGTTTACCTAAACATAATCTCTGCTAGTCTGGCACATCTAGTTCTATCAAGTCAACAGACTTTTAACAGAAGGATAGTCAGTCCAAGACCCGTATTTCTATGTATTTCCAATATTCAGATCCTTATGATTTGCTCAATTTCATTTCTAGTGTTTTGAAAAAACCTCTTTGCCAAAGCGTATCTCCACTTTTAGACAAGTTACTTGAAAATTGACACCTTGAATATGTTCAGTTTCCTAACCATTAATTTTGACACAGTTCCCAGAGAGTTAGAAACTTCACAGAAATTGTTTCTCTTAGTATTAGCTATATATTAGAGCTCCAAGACAGTACGTTTTATTCCAAGTCCCCCTCTTACCTCTCAAAATCATCACCCTATTAGCCTAGACAGCTAAAGAACTAACTAAAGACTAACTGCTTTGGCAGGAAGATTTTCTCATTGGGGTCAGTGCTCTAGCTAAGAAGGCAACTTAGTCTGTAAAACTAGGAGGAATTGGTCAGGTTTCCTTGACAGGATACTGCTGGTGCCTAATTAGTCTAGACATGGGGATTTTACTGGGCATTCCAAGTAAAACCCAAGAGAAGTAGACAATGATCCTCATGTGGGCTGGAGAACTAAATCCGGTTTTCCATGAGAGGATGAGCAAAGCATATGGTTATGTTTGTCTCTCTAGCATAATTTACCTATTCTGTTTTCATTTATATTTCTGAATAAGTTTCACAAAAAGCCATTGAGTACTTCTAAGTTTCATTAATGTTGGTTGTTAAAATTTCTCTAAAGAAGCCCTGCTGAAAAAATAAATAAATAAATAACTAAATAAAAATTAAAAAAAAAAGAAGCCCTGCTGAAATTCCAAGACCTAATTAAGTTATTTTATTATTTTACTTTATTCTCATAAAGCTAAAGTGTTAATAAAACATATAGGGTGGCTTAAAATATATAAAGCACTGTCAATCACATTATCACTTTGAATCCTCATAACTCTGTAAGGTACATAGAATAGGTATTAAGAAAGTGATTCCAAATAAATGACACTGACCTGTCCTTATAGACTATGCCCATCCTCATTTTGTAAAGGCATAGCTTGTGCTCCAAGGTGATATTTTTAATTCCTTCAGCCAGAAACAATTTCTCTATTCTCCGATGACCCACAGAACTTAATACCTCTCTTGTGACACTTATCATACCCTATCTTTGTTACATTTCCAGATTTCTGGATCTTATCATACTCAGTGCAAATTTCTGAAGACTGGGTCTTATTATCCCCTACAGCATCTAGAAACAAAGTTTTACTTGATGTCTAGTGCACTACCCTGTTTATGTGGATGATCCACATTTGTAGAAACTTCATAATAAAAAATATTATAAATATAAGCCATTTATATTCACACCTAAATAAATATACAGTATTTGTGTGGCAGTTGTACCTTGAAAAAACTTAAGATGGAGAGAAAGAATCTCATGCAGGCTCCATGCCCAACGCAGATCCCTGTGCTGGATTCAGTCTCTCAGCCCTGAGATCATGACCTAGGTCAAAATCAAGAGCCACTCAACCCAGGCACCCCTTCAGTTGTTATTGACTAAGTAATCTCTACACCCAATGTGAGGCTTGAATTTACAATCCCAAAACCAAGAGTCACAAGCTCTACAGACTGAGCCAGTCAGATGCCCTGGATGTACAGCTTTTGAATAAGAATTATAATAATCCTAATTATAATATCATATCTTTTGGCAAAATCCATTTGACTTAAAGCATTACTCTCTGTAATTTCTTGCTTCTAGGGAATATAATCTGCATTGATTAAAGGCTACTTATATTAGTAGATTAAATTTCAATTGAATGAAAAGGAGTATCTCTAATCCTTTTCAATACAAAATATTCAGGAATATTTTTATCCCTAGCTTTCTGGGAAACAAAACAGGAAAAAGAATACCGAACCCTAAAGTATCAGCTGTTTACAAAGGCAAGGGAAATGTGTGAGAAGGAAGGTCTATTATCTAAATTACATATATAAAATATATTTTACAGTTATCTATATAAATCTTTACTGAGCCTTCTTACTCAGCAACATCCTTTTGGAAAGAAAAAAAGGATATGTATAATGCCACTAATGAACATGGGCTATTATCTTTTCCTAGTCTTTGGAATTAGCTTATAGTTTATATAAACTTGAGGAAAAATGATAAGGAAATTCTAGATTTATATCACACCCAGAACTCTTGCATATAAAACTAACCAAAAGAGCTAGGAGGCATTCCTAACTTTCTCTATTATTTCAACAGTTATCTTATCTATAGAATCATTTCTAAACTTGAATGTGATCTACATGTTTTAAACAAACAGAACTCTTATCAAAATGCTACTGAGACTGCATTCTTCCTTTTATATACTTTGATGTTTGAATCAAAAGTGAAATATGACTGAGCCTCAAGGACTTACATAGATGTGCCTCAGGAAAATAGAAAAATCCAAACATTTGAAAAGGAAGGAAGGAAGGAAAAAGGAAGAAAGAAAGGAAAATAGGAAGGAAGGAAGGAAAGAAGGAAAAACAACTGATAAATCTGAGGACTAGCAGATCATATTAGAAGATTCTTTACTTTAGAAAAGGATTTCCTTTGGGAATCCTTTACACAGCTCCACTAAAATGTTTAAAACATAACTTGGATTTATAATTATTCAATTTACAGCAAATATTTCTTTTTTTAAGATTTCATTTGTTTATTTGAGAGGGAGAGAGAGAGGGAGAGGAAGAGAGAGAGAGAGAGAGAGAGAAAGGGCACTTAAGCAGGGTGAGTGGCAGAGGGAGAAGGAAGCTCCCCACTGAGCAGTGAGTCCTCCGTGGGACTAAATCCCAGGACCCTGGGATCATGATCTGGGTGGAAGGCAGATGCCCAACTGATTGAGCCACCCAGGTGCCCCTAAGCAAATCTTTAAGAAACACACTTGTAACATAAAAAGATATCTGTATTTACAAAACCACTGATATTTTCTGAGACCGTTATCATGGCTATGTGGCCCAGACATTGCACAGAGAATAAGAGTACCTGGATTCTATTTAGTTCCAGCAATCTTGGATAGGTTCTAACTAGACGTAAGAAGACTTTTTAAAAACTTTTCCAATGAAATTGTTTCTACTCCACTTTAATGCTTATTATGTATTGTTACTTCCAAAATCAGACCTCTTTTTATCTCTGAATGCATTCTGTCAGAGCCTTGTCTAAAAAGGCCAGAATTTATTGCTAAAAAGATTCATTCTTAGTGATAAACTATGTTTTTTAAAAAACAAATCTATAATTTGGTAAAAGTGCTTCAAACAGCTTTGCAGGGAAATAGTTTGAAATTTGGACCAGAATGCAGGAGAGGTAGGTTTGATTTGTTTCTTTTGCTGCATTTATCATGTTCTGATCAAATGCTTGGCCTTGTGTAAATAACCCAAAAGACCTAGGTCCTATTGCCCTCTAGAGTTTCCCCTTGAAGATAAAATAAATTAAAAATTCAAATATATAATGGTGCTTCTTAAAGTTTTCCAGCAAAATGCTCCCAATAGCAAAGGAGGGCAAACTTAAATTACTTATGAATCTTAGTCTAAACCAATGGGCTGAAGTTTGATGTTTCATCAAATTTTTCATTTTACACCATTATAATATCCTGTTTGTTTTATTATTTGAAAATGATTTAACTTATGTACCAGCAAGTAAAATTAATAGTCCAGGAAAATGTACCATGTTTATCCTGGTAGTTTGTAAGCCTCTGACTCACTTTCCCCAGGTTTACTTTTAATTCAATTTGAGAAGTACTTGTAGGAATAAATTTGGAATTAAGCACCTATGTGGGCTCACTCTGGGCAACGCTGTTGTGTAGACAAAGCTTCAGTTCCCTAATCCTGTATTTCATAACTATAAATGAGATATCAAAGGCTTCTTTTTATGTCTTTAAGTGGGAAGCTGAAGATAAAGGAAATGTCACGGTGGAAAGTAGTTTGAGTTCTTTTGAGACATACTTATAATCTGGTATCAAAATGCTACTGAAAGTTATATTTCTGGGGCGCCTGGGCGGCTCAGTTGGTTAAGCGACTGCCTTCAGCTCAGGTCATGATCCTGGAGACCCGGAATCAAGTCCCGCATCGGGCTCCCTGCTCAGCAGGAAGCCTGCTTCTCCCTCTCTCACTCCCCCTGCTTGTGTTCCCTATCTGGCTGTTTTTCTCTCTGTAAAATAAATAAAATCTTTTTTTTTTTTAAAAAAAAGAAAGTTACATTTCTGAAACAAAGATCTTTCTTTCTTTTATGAACCATGAATAGCAAAACAAAAGTCATATAGGTTGAAACAAAAGTCCTTATGTGTCGGCAATGATACTTAGGTCAGTAATTCTGGAATCTTGAAGCACAGGCTTGTATGGCACATACTATGTATGTATGGCACCAACTCACTCTCCAAGCCTGTTACCATCACCTCCTGCCCCAAACTCAGCCAGTTTAAAAATCACTAACTACAGTGAACCACTGTTATGGGTGGGAGTAAATCTTCGATCGCAGATGAAAATAAACTGTACATGGAAATCATCTTAATACCTGTTACAGTTCTTAATTATTTTTCCTTGTGATTACAGTCCTACAAAAGTGGATAGGGAGGTAGGTATCAAGTATCATGAGCTTTCTGTATAGCTAAACTGAGGTCAAACCCAGAGCCCATATTTTTTCTTCTTCCTCACATTACCTAAACAGAGAAACCAAGATGTTTCTGCAGCATGAGGGATCCAAAATATTATATGCATTTATTTCAGGTTTCCATTACTCAAGCACCAAAGGCTGAAAACATTTACCGTAAAAATGCCGCATGGCATATCCATAGCCTATCCTAATAGGGGTATTATGCTTATAGACTCTTAATCACATCATTAGTTTGTCAACTGTTCTATGTGAGTTTAGCCACTATTAAAGATACAAACTGGCTGGATCATTTAGTTGATCCGACATCTTAGTAGTTCTGTAAATGTTAAAAATGTAAAATGTTAGTTTCATAGGAAAACTTGAAGTATAATTTAATTTGTGCTTTGTTTGCTAAAGATTTTCCTTTTGGGGTGCCTGGGTGGCTCAGTCGGTTAAGCATCTGCCTTTGGCTCAGGTCATGGCCCCTGGGTCTTGGGATGGAGCCCCACACTGGGCTCCCTGCTAGGCTTCTCCCTCTCCCACTCTCCCTGCTTGTGCTCTCTCTCTCTCTCTCTCTCTCTCTCTCTCTCTCTCTCGGTATCAAATAAATAAATAAAATCTTAAAAAAAAAAAAGATTTTCCTTTTGACCTAAGTGACAGATAATTTGCTTAAGGAATTTAGTGGCAGAACTACCGTGTGATTGAGCAATTCTACTTCTGGGTATATATCCAAAAAAAGTGAAATCATGGCCTCAAAGAGGCTGCACCCTCATTTTCACTACAGCCTTATTCATAATAGCCAAGACACAGAAACAATCTACATGTCCACCAATGGGTGAAGGAATAAAGAAAATACACACACACAGAGGAGTATTATTTAGCCACGAGAAGGAAGGAAATTCCAGCATTTGTGACAACACCAATGGACCTTGAGGACATTATGCTAAGTAAAATAAGTCAGATAAAGACAAATACTGTATGATCTCATTTGTATGTGGAATCTAAAAAAAAAATGAACTCATAGAAACAGAACAGATTGGCTGGGGAAGGGTGGGGGTAGAGGAAAAGGGTGAAGGTGGTCAAATGGTACCAACTTCTAGTTAGATAAATTAGTGCTGTGGATATAATGTACCATAACAACTATATTTAACAATGCTATACTGTGTATTTGAGAGTCGCTAAAAGAGTAAATCTTAAAAGTCCTTATAAGTATATGAAATGATGGATGTTAACTATTAAGCTGTACACTTTAAACTAAAAAATGTCATATGATAATTATATCTCAATGAAACTGGAAAAATAATTTGGTCAACCAAGCTAGAAGACTGAATTACCTTTCTATTCTTTCCACACAAAATGATAATGTAAATTGTTATCATATAGAAATCAGACAATTTTAAAATGTAGGAAAAGGGGCGCCTGAGTGGCTCAGTTGGTTAAGCGACTGCTTTCAGCTCTGGTCATGATCCTGGAGATCTGGGATCGAGCCCCACATCGGGCTCCCTGCTCGGCGGGAAGCCTGCTTCTCCCTCTCTCAGTCCCTCTGCTTGTGTTCCCTCTCTAGCTGTGTTTCTCTCTGTCAAATAAATAAATAAAATCTTAAAAAAAAAAATAAAATGTAGGAAAAATATCATTATGTAACTGTTTTCAACAATTAACAAAAATATTTTGGTTTTTTCTGAATTTTAGTTTGTGGTATTTGTCAGCTTTTAAGAATTTACCAAGAGTAAACTCTAAAAGATATTAGAAATGGAACAAAAATTTTTTAATTAAAAAGAAGTTTAGTGCTTTCCTGATGACAGCAAGAGCCAGCTGAAAGCCAATTAATTTCTAACTTTGCCCTTCTCTGAAGAAAAACAAAACAATGAGAAACTCAATAAATGACACATGTTTTCAGAACAAAACTTTAATCTCTCAATAATCAAACTCTACAAGGAACTACTTCTAGTTCCCCTAATGACTCCATGCTCTCTTGCCTCTCTTTTCACATGTTGTGCCCAATGACAGAAAATTCTTCTACCACATCTCTATCTGGCTGATTCCTACTCATACTTCGGGCCTCAGCTTAAAAACCACTTCTTCCAGGGGCGCCTGGGTGGCTCAGTTAGTTGGACAACTGCCTGGCTCAGGTCATGATCCAGGAGTCCTGGGATCGAGCCTTGCGTCGGGCTCCCTGCTTGGCAGGAAGCCTGCTTCTCCCTCTCTCATTCCCCGTGCTTGTGTTCCCTCTCTAGCTGTGTTCTCTCTGTCAAATAAATACATAAAATCTTTAAAAAAATCACTTATTCCAGAAGAATCCCAAATATGTGTTAGATATGTGCGTCAGAGTCCTATCAACTTACCCATATCACAATATATTTTAATGTCTATTTAGTTGTCTGCCTTTCCCTCTAGGCTGTCCCTGACAGGACAGCGACTGTGTCGGTCTTCTTTGTGCAGTCCAGAACGGTGCCTGGCACAGAGCAGGGGCTTTTATTAAATTACTTGTATTTTAACATTGCCTCCATATAAGGTTGGTAAATAAAACTCTGACCAAAACCTTTATGAAGTGAGGTATGGAGAGAAGGTAACCATCCAGTTTAGGTAACTAAATATAGCAATGTCAATCCACATAAAGATGTATTTAAATCAGGCACCTCTAGGGCATTCAATTTTTATCATATTTAGAAACACTTTTTGTTACTAGTCATTATCTTCTTTTAAAAGAAAGTTTTCCAATTTGACCTATCAAATTAAGTCAGTTTCTATTTATTTATATATTTATTAAGACAGTGGGAAAAAAGAAGAGAAGGAAATACAGGATAGTCAATGTGGTTTAACTGCTAATCTGAATAAATGTTCAATTTATAGAACGGCAAAAAAGAGTGGAGAATTGAGTTTAAATGGCTGAGGTTCTTTGTTGCTAAATCATCTACTCAAGACTATTTATATCAACTAGATAAGCATTTTGTAAGCTGGTCATCATAATAGCCCAAAACAGTTAATATATATTAAAAATAAAATCGATTAATTATTGAAGGATACTTCAAACTGTTAAAACATCAAGATTCCAGTCTGAATTATCATAAGGAATACATTTGGAAGAATGACTCTTATTACATGTAGTTAGTTCAGGTTTAGGAAATAGCTTGTATATATAGAAAAATAAATTAAATATATATATATATATATATATATATATATATATATAAAAACAAATTGACCATTTTATCTGCAACTTTAGAATAGACATGACATCTTTTGGTGATGGGAAAGACTATTTTTATTATTTTAACCAGAAGCATAATTTTGAATATTTTGCTTCACTTAATGAAATTATTTACTGCAAAGGATATGGGTTCATAAATGATGAAGAAAAACAGAACTCAACCCACAAGGTATGATACAGCTATTGAAACGATCAGATGTGCATACTAATTCCCGTACTGGTGACAGATTTCAAAAGAAATCACTAAATTCCACCTGCAGGCACATCATGTCAAGTGTGTATAAACAATAATAATTTCATGGCAGTGGTGCCAGGGGAAACAATCCCAAGATTCCTTATATAAGTCAGTACAATAACAGATGTAGTAGTTGATTTATGGCTAAATAAAGAATTAATGTTAAACAGCTTATTAAAATTCATTCTGTTTCCTCTAATTCTAGAAATAGGTTAGTTTCTCCAAAAGGTATACATACAGATAATGTACATAAACAGAAACAGAAATAGATGGCTACCACAGCTTTTATAAAAATAAAATATTCTAAGCTCAAAACATAAATGTTTTCCTTCTTTTAGATAAATTATTAGCATCTAAATTACTGTAGTTACAATGAGTTCTGTAAGCATACTGAAAATAATCACTAGTTTAATTAATTAAAAGTGTCCAATAGGCACAGTTTAATTCATTAGCACAAAGAAAAGTATATGATTTTACACAATACCTGTAGTAATAAAGAAAAGATCTATAAATTAAAAATCATAGTTCTGTGCTACCACGATAAAATGACTTCTTTAATCAGGGACTGCAAATGACTGAGAAGAAAATACCACTGATAACTCTTCAGTGGAAACTATATGGAAGGTTTGAAAAAAGTCACAGGGCAGGGGAGGAATTAACTTAGTAATTTTACTTAGCTCTTAGACATTCAGGACGGTCTCTATGCTTGCTACTATTCTAAAGGGTAAGGTGTTTGGCATGAGTTGACGGGGAAGGATGTCGGCTGAAGGTAGGTGGAAGTCAACGTGCCAACAACAGTTCTGTTATTTCTAAGTTGCATAATTCTGGATAAATCAGCTGGTGTCTACTAGGCCTTAGAAAAGGAGGGTGATTCCTAGAATCTGTTTAACTATAACATTAAGAAATTCTGAAATTCTGCATGTTTCAAATTCAAGCCTGTGTAGCCTTCATAGGCTATAGTTGTCACTACAGACTCCAAAATGTATGAACAAGGACTAAAAATCAAACCAAATAACTAGTTGCAGCTTTTAGGCAAAGCCAAACTATATACTAAATTTGGTAAGTCTAGTGAGGCCAACTTTTACACAAGAACCTTGCCCTACTCTGGCTATGTACTTCACAAAGAGGCTTGAAACTAAACTAAGTTCACAAAATGAGAAAGTTAAGCCACAATGAATCTGACAGAACTGCTTTTCCTATATCTTCCTAACCTTGACACCTAATCTGTTTGCTCCAGCTGTAAACTGCAGACCAGATCAATGGGAGATGTAACCTCAAAATTAAAGCTCAGCTAAGGTTCTAGATTAAGAGGTTCCTTTAAAACTTAAGAGTTACAAAGAAAAAATATGTTGATATATTCAATAAGGCTCCTACATCATCCTAAGGAAGACAAAACTCACATCACAAAATAATACTTTAAATCCATAGAGAACTGGGGTGCCCAAGTGCCTCAGTCAATTAAATATCTGCCTTAGGCTCAGGTCATGATCCCAGGGTCCTGGGATTGAGCCCTGCATTGGGTTCCTTGCTTGGCAGGGAGCCTGCTTCTCCCTCTCCCTCTGCCTCTCCCCCTGCTTGTGCGTGCATGTGCTCTCTCAAGTAGATAAATAAAATCTTCAAAAAATAAGAAATAAATTCATATAGAACCTTTTATAAACAACTTAAAGCATTTTATAAAAATTACCCAATTAACTTTTCTGTCACTTCTGTGAAGAGTCAGGTATTATCTGGTATTTTCCAAAGGAGGTTAAAACAAACAAAGGAACTACAGTTACTCACTTTGCCAATGAAGAGATTCTTAATTCAATATCTAGTGTTAAATTTGTGGGAAAAAATGCTCCATTCCATGACAAATTATATTAACAGAAATGCCTCAGCCTTTTGAAAAATTTTTAACTTCTCACAAGATATAAGTGCAGAGATGGTATACTATCTTGTTTAGCATTCCACCTAGTCATTTAGTTCAGTATCTGCCACATTGTAGGTACTCACTGTATAACTACCCAATGAATAAAGCTATTAACAATAGCCAATAATTACTAGAATTCATGTATCAAGTACTATGCTAAGTGCATTACATATATTATTTTACTTAATCCTACCAACAACTCAAAGAGGTAAGTAAATTATTACTTCTCATTTTACTGATGAGAGAACTAAGGCCTAAGTTAAGTAACTTGCCCAAGATAACAACTGATAAAGCCAGGATTTTCACAGAGGTAGCCCAACTTTAGACCTTGTTTAAAGATCATCATGGTGTAGAAAGAACAATAGTTTAACAGTAAGAAACTCTATATTTTATTTCCTTTATCATTGAATTCTTGGAAATAATGCCTAGCACTCATATTTTTCCTCATCAAATGTTTCCTGAATAAAATTAAAATTGCATAAGCAAAGTAGGTTTCAGTGTCCTCACTGTAAAATGGAGGTAAAGGTACCTGCATGGTCTGCCTCAATGATTCTCAAAGTGTCATTCCCTGGATCTGGAAAATTTGTTAGACATGCAAATTCTCAGCATCTCTCCCAAATCTACTGAATCAGAAGCCTTCCAGGTGATTCTCACACATGGTGAGAATATATTGGTCTACTTTATTAATTATGAGTATCAAATGAGTTCAATAATGTGAAAGTACCCTAAAAAGTGAATTGTATATTATCATTAAAAGAGTAAATTACATTCCTTAAAAAATCTCAGTGGTTTTGCTTAATCCAGATAAAAATGAACATTTGAACATTAGAAATGAAATAGGTCATAAAGCATTTTTAAAATAAAATGTCATTCTAGATTTTACCTTGGTAATGCAGAACAGTCATGGATCCAGAGAAAAAGATGACCATGAGCCATAAAGCTGAGCCTAGAAATCTGACAATGTGGAATGTAGCAGTTCAACCCAGAAATGTGAAATACTGCACAGCCTTCTTACCTGACCAGTGTCCAGTGGAGGAGCCAGATCTGTCTGTACATGTCTCACTTACAGGTCTAAACACAGTTTCCCATCCACCAGTAGCATAGCGCCAATTCTGAGATTCCAAGATGAGTGTTCGCTGAGTACCATATGCAATCATGAAGCAGTAGACCACGTGATGGAGTTGACAGCCATAGCCACAGCCTTTGTTGATATTACATACCAGCTTCTTGGCTTTGCTGCAGTCCTTGGGATTCTGTCAGGGAGAAAGACACATATGGGTGAAGACAGGTCATTTCCTCTTTATAAGTGACAAGTGTCAAAAATCATATACTTAGCCAGGACTGATCCAGTGTACCTTACCAAGCAACGAAACCAGCTTTAAGGATTGAATTTGGAAGAATCCACTGAAAGTTTATTTTAAAGAGATGACAGTGAAAAGAAACAACTGCTTTGGAAATATCACTAAACAAATATGAAATGAAGCATTACATTGAAAAAATACTCTTTCACTTCTCCCAGAACATACAAGTATGATCATCTCTGAACTCAAAAGTTGCATACATACACTGAGATCTTTATGAAAGAAGTAAAATATTTTATTTATTCCAGTTGTATTTCAGCATGCTGTGCCTACCTTTTCAGCTGAAACTCAAATCATCTTAAATGAAAAACTATAATTTACCTATTAATTCCATTTATCTCCAGAGTTCTAGATGTCACAAATAAAATGTACTTTCTCACTATGGAATTGAAACCACTGAATTTTAAAAAAAGTAAGTTCAGGACTTTAAAAAAAACAAACTAATCTTGGTGATAGCTACTAGTAATTTTCACAAAAAAATGTATAATATGTTCTATATCATGCCAATTATTTAGTCACTGAAGTATAATTAACATATAGTGTTATGTTAGTTTTAGGTGTACAACATAGGATTTGACAATTCTATATAGTACTCAGTGCTCATCATGTTAAGTGTAGTCAGTATCTGTCACCAAATTATTGACTATATTCCCTATGCTGTACTTTTCATCTCTGTGACTATTTTATAACTGGAAGTTTGTACCTTTTAATCCCCTTTATCTATTTCACCCAACCACCCACCTACTGTTATGTCAACTTTTAATCAAGAGATCCATTTTTTCCATTTGTATACCCTACTATAAGATGAGTAGCAAGTGGTTAAAACAATATTATCTAACAGTGGGTGCAGCAGGGTTAGTTAATGAGAGATGTCTTTATTTTAAAGCTTCAACTCTGCTGTAATTCTTATGGGTTATTCCGAATATCCCTAGGCATCTTAGTTCTTCAAATAAAAATCTGTTTTGACAGGGACTCCTTAGCCTAGGAAGTTTTAAGCTGTTTTGTCTGCAAGGTTTAAAGTTAAAGAAAGGATGGGTGCAGTCAGGAACAGTATCTTTTCTCCCACAAAGTGAGAAGTAAAGTAACCAGTTCTCAATTTATATGAGCCTTGAAAAAAAGCAGTTGCCAAACCACAAATCTACAACAATTTTCCAGGATATCATCTATTTGGTCAAGCAGAGCCCTAAAAACAAAAGATAGGAGGGTGAAGGTAAAAAATGATTCTGAAGGGAAAGCTGGGAAGGAAAAATACAACACAGTTACTTTCAGAAGAGGTATCTTTTACATCAAATGTGCCATAGCAGGCTGATCTTTTTAGATCAAAGCTGAACCCAATATCATTCAGAGCCTACTTTAAAAAAAAAAGGGAAAAAAAAAGATTTTGTTTATTTAAGAGGGAGAGAACAAGCAAGAGCACAAGAGCAGGGGGAAGGAGAAGCAGATGCCCCGCTGAGCAGGAAGCCTGATGTAGGACTACATCCCGGAACATGGGTATCATGACCTGAGCCGAAAGCAGACGCTTAACCCACTGAGCCACTCAGGCATCCCTATCAAGAGCCTTCTGAAAAGGTAAGAGTTCTTATGAATTTGAGAGAATCCAGATAAAATTCAGCAAGATTTGGTCAATTTGGACTGTTTTCCCAATCAAGTACTAAAGTTGCTGATACTTTTCATTTTGAGACTTTGAACTCTAGTTGGTTTAGCTGCAAAAGATTTGAGAGGAACAGAAGGGTATGTGATGTGTTATTGGAAGACCAGTATCATTTATTTTCTATCCAGTATAACAAGAATCCTGGGAATAAGTAACATTCTCAAACTGACCCAAAGTTTTATTATTAATGTTTATCAAAAGGGCAAATAAAGAACACTGACATTTGTCAGATTTTTCATGATTTGTAGGAAATATAGCACTTAAAGTTCTCTAAAATTCATATGAATGAAAAAGAAAATGTCCTTTATATATTTTTCAAAAGACTTTTTCTTTTAGAACTGTTTTTAGATATATAGAATTATTGCGAAGATAGTACAGAGATCCCATATATCTCATATCTAGTTTCCTCTAATATGTCTAACGTTAATCTTCATTCTTTTTTTAAGGGAAAAGAGTGAGGAAACATAATAATCAAACATCTGAAACCACAAGCCACTTTTTTTTAATAAAAAGAAGACACATCTGTATTTAAGACAGGCACATCTATTGTGTCTCCTGAGTTTAATTAGAATGCAATGCTTTGAGCATAGGAACTGATTTCTAAGAGAAGGAAATGGACAATTTATGAAATGAAGCTTAAATCAAGAGTTCTAGTGCTCCTCAAACCAAGCTAAGCCAAGAATATATTAAATCTTTCTGTTAAGTCATAGGTAACATGGAGAAAGGAAAATTTGGTTCTGGAATGAAAAGGTCTACATATATACAGGGTAACCAATGAAAGAGTTCAAGGCAGAGGCTAGCAGTAAGAGAAGAGAAAATGAATGACTAGAAAGAGAACAGTAAATAAAGTATTGAAGAGGCTCAGAGCCACAGCCCAATTTTTTCATAACAATATTTCAAAGTCTAAAATTTTCAAAATATCTTGTTCATAATAAGGCAGAGACAGTTGAGAAAAGAGAAAAAAAATGTGTGTTTCTAACACAAGATTAGGCTCACCCAAATAAATATCTAGAAAAAAATAAACAGAGATTTATAGGAATCTTTATAAAGGGGAAACAGAGTCTTTGTTACACACACACACACACACACACACACACACACACACGTGTATGTGCATATACACCTACGCATAATCTTCAAATTTCTTACCCAATAGCCTTTGTCAATTGCCACTGATCCTGGTTTTACAATTTCTGTCTGCGAAAGGCTTGCTGGTGTGTCTCATCCATAAGCAAGCCTATATAGAAGGGCCTCATTATTAAAAGAAGCTTTAATTATGCTAACACTTTAACAGAGTAGCTATTTCTGATGATAAAATGTTTTTCAATAACTTCGATAGTGTGCCTAGTGCATTTTCTTTTATATTTCTCTATCAATTATGCAAGAATGTAGGCATATTGCTTTGTTCTATATTGTTATTCTTTTGATTTTTCTCCTCTCCCCTTTCCTGACATTCTCCACTCATCCCACATACACACACCCCACATGTGTGTGCATGGAATATGATACACTTCCCGCAGAAGTCCTACAGAAGTCCTCTCACTTCTCATCTGAGAGTGGAATATGGGGAAATACAGATTGAAAACAGACCTCTTACGTCCCCTGGGAGTGGGTCTCACTTCTTTCTACCTTGAGTATCATTCACTGACCAAGTATAGGTGAACTTTTGTTCACTAAATATTTATTAAGCACTTAATATATACAAAAAAAAAAAACCAAACCTCAGGAGATGAACAATCCAATAGAATAAGAAATTATACATAAATAGTAACAGACAACTTAAATGTAATAAGACTGTGGTACACAAGAAATTAAGGAATACAAGAGGGAAAAACCACTTTCAGCTGGACTGGAAAGGGTTATGAGTAAAACTGTATTTAAGCTAAACCTTAAAGGATAAAATTTATTGTGTTTATGCAAAACTAAGTACTTTTTTCTTAGTAAATGGGAGTCCATATTATAAGGAACAAGAGTTGAGAGCAAAGTAAAATTATAAACTCTCTAAATTACACTTATAATGTGGAATTTTTAATATTTAGGTTCTTCTTGGACATCAAAGGCATTAATAGGCATATATATTCTTCTTCCTTGCAATGATGATGATTATTCAAGTTTCAGAAACAGGAGGTAATTTTGTCAAAATTACTTGAGACAACATGCTTAAGTTAAATAACTTTTGCAAAGAGAGCCTAAGATAGGATTTTGTTCTAATTCAGGCTCTGTTATGAATTAAATTGTATGGTTTTGATTCATTTTCTTAATTTAAAATTGTGACAAAAATTATCTCCCTCACTCTCTCTTCCTGCTTACCCATCCTTCCTTCTCAGAGATACTCTGAACCTAAATGACATGGTATACACTCAAAGCTAACTCAAACACACTACCTCATTTATCCTCATAATCTCAACAGATACTATTTTACACTGGACAAATGCAGTATTTTTTGCATTTAGTGCTGCAAGGTAGCCCAATTATGGACCTTTATAAGCTAACAATGTTATGGAACATTTTTACAGTTATAATTCTGTAGCAAAGCTATCACCATAGTATGTATAAACCAAGAAACGAGGACTTAAGTTAAAAGAGCATTCTTCTGTGTTGTTTCCTTTTCTTCCTTTTTTTTTTTAAACGCTATCTGAGGCATTTGTTCTGACACTGCTAGTGTCTAAGAATGACCCTAGATCAATAGAACTAAAAGCTGTATTGGTTCTCATTATCCTATAAATAAAAATTGAGAAGTATATTAAAATCAATATGCTTCTAAGATAGCACATTAAGAGAAGCAGCATCTCTTAAACCTAAATGATTACTAATTCACTAAAGGCACCATCAAAATGTTGAAATATTTTAGTCCTTTTTACTTTGGTTAAAATATGAAAATAGTTACTATTGAATATATTTCAAATTACGAAGCCAGTTTAATCTTTGTTGAAAAAGAGTAATTTTGAATCAACTAGTAAACCAGAATTATTCTCATATTATGTAGGCTCTGCTAAGATTTAGTTCCTACTGCCTTTATTTAGTAAACTAGTAGTAATTGTGAATTAATGATATAACATTATAAAACACTACTGATTCCACGACTTTTAAATTAAATCAAAGATAAAGCCTTTTGCCACAACTAGATTCCCAATATACACAAGTAAAAGCCTATTCAGAGGAAAATTTTCCGACCACCATGTAATGTTCCTCACTTATCTACCTGGATTTACTACAGACCAAAAACATTGCATTAAAAGTCTAAATTAACAACAAACAAATATAAACTGGACATAATATCTCTAGGCAACTCTTGTAAAGAGTAAATGCTCAATAACCATTAGTTCAATTGAATTCTATGTAGGGAGACAAAGGTGATGTCAAACTGACAGTGACAAATATAAATTAATGGGTGACAAGCCAGATTTAGAATTCAGCTCTCTTAATCTATTGTTCAGTGCTCTTATCCATCCTCCCACGAGGTCTTAGATTTAATCTAAGATTCAACAAGTACAGGCTCAGAACACTTATCTGGTCACTCACCTAGCTTTATAGACATATGAATACTTGCCAATAAAAATTTTATATATTTAAAGTGTACAACATGTTGATATATATACTCACACAAACACTGTGTAATGATTACCACAATCAAGCTAATTAACATATCCATCATTTTACATCATTACAATTTATTTTTTGGTAGTGAGAATACTTGAGATCAACTAGGCAAATTTCAAGTATATAATGCCAATATTATTAATTATAGTCATCATGCTGTATATTAGAGCTGTAGAACTTACTCATATCACGTAAGTTAACTTTTGTGCCTTTGATCAACATGTCCCGATTTCACTCAACTCCTTGCTCCTGGTTATTATTATACTACTCTCTGCTTTTATGAATTTGACATTTTTAGATTGCACATATGAAATTTTACAGTATTTTTCTTTCTGTGCCTTATTCATTCAGCATAATGTACTCCAGGTTCATCCATCTTGCAAAAGCAGGCTTTCTTATTTTTGTGGCTGAATAACATTCCATTTTACACACACACACACACACACACACACACACACACATCCATTTATCCATTGACAGACACATATGTTGTTTCCATATTTTGACTCTTGCGAATAATGCTGCAATGAACAAGGAGTACAGTATCTCATTGAGACAGATTTCATTTCCTTCAGATATATACTACGAAGAAGTGGGATTGCTGTATCATATAGTAGTTCTATTTTTAACTTTTTGAGGAATCACTATACAGTTTTCCATAAGGGCTATTCCAATTTACATTCCCACCAATGGTGTACAAGGGTCCCCTTTTCTCTACATCCCCAACAAAACTTGTTATTTTTCATCTTTATGACAATGGCCAGTCTAACAGATAAGAGATTTCCCTGATTAGTGACCATTCACAGGTCTTTTTTTGAGAAATGTCAATTCAGATCCTCAGTTCATATTTTAATTATTTTATTGTTTTTTTGCTATTGAGCTGAACCCTATAATCTAGATGTTAATTCCTTATGAGATATATGATTTACAAATATTTTCTCCCATTCTGCAGGTTGTCTTTTCATTTTGTTCATCATTTCTTTTTCTTTTTTTTGGATTTAATCTTTTTTTATAGTAACTTAAATTGTTTTCCCCAGTGTTCCAAGATTCATTCCCCATTCCCCACACCCAGTGCTCCATGCAGTAGGTGCCCTCAGTACCCACCACCAGGCTCTCCCATCCCCCCAACCCCCTCCCTCCAAGTCCCTCAGTTTGTTTCTGTGTCCAAAGTCTCTGTTGTTTTGTTTCTCTCCCTGGATTACCCTACTTCCCATTTACTTTCCTTCTCCTACTGTCCTCTAGATTACCCCTCATGCACTGCGAGTAAGTGAAACCACGTGATACTTGACTTTCTCTACTTGGCTTATTTCACTCAGCGTAATCTCGTCCAGTCCAGTCCATGTTGCTACAAAAGCTGGATATTCATCCTTTCTGATGGAGGCATAGTATTCCATTGTATATATGTACCACATCTTCTTTATCCATTAATCTGTTGATGGGCACCTTGGCCCTTTCCAGTTTGGTGATTGTGGCCATTGCAGTGATGAACATTGGGGTACATATGGCCCTTCTTTTCACTACATCTGTATCTTTGGGGTAAATGCCCAGTAGTGCAATTGCAGGGTCATAGGGTAGCTCTATTTTCAATTTTTTAAGAAATCTCCACACTGTTTTCCAAAGCGGCTGCACCAGTTTACATTCCCACCAACAGTGTAAGAGGGTTCCCCTTTCTCCGCAGCCTCTCCAACACTTATTGTTTCCTGACTTGTTAATTTTGGCCATTCTGACTGGTGTAAGGTGGTATCTTAGAGTGGTTTTGATTTGAATTTCCCTAATAGCTACTGACGCTGAACATTTTTTCATGTGTC
>PITA01023274.1:0-28289 GCA_004023965.1 Spilogale gracilis
CTGCTGGGTTTGGAGACTCCAAACAGGGCCGAGCGCCAGGGTTAAAAACAATGGGTCACAGACTGAGTGGCGGAGTGCGGCTAGAGACAAGGAGACAGGAGTGATTGACTGCTTTTCTCTGGGAGTGCACTAAGAAGTGGGGTCCCCAGCTCTTGGCTCCTCTGGGCCGCAGACTGGGAGGCCACCATCTTCCCTCCAGGCCTCCAAAGCTGTAGGGAAAGCACTCAGGGAACAAAAGCTCCTAGCGAAGCTGAGCAGATTGCTTAGCCTGGCCCCGGGCGAGGGCGGGGAAGTTTCACCTCAGGCAAAGATTTCTGAGAATCAGTACAACAGCCCCATCCTTAAAAGATCAGCAAGAATATTCAGCCAAGACCAAGCTCACTGATCCATGAGAACTGCAGAATTTCAGAGCTAGGGCAATGCATCATGTAAAATCCATGGCTTTTCCCCCATGATTCTTTAGTCTTTTTTAATTTTATTTTGTTTTCTTATTCTATTTTTAAATTTTTTTCTCTTTCCTATTTTAACTTTTTTAACTATTTTATCTCATCAGTACTTTTTAAAAATCTTTTAAAATTTTCATTGTATTAGTCATATTCTACCCTTTCACTGAACTTAAGCTTATTTTTTGTATGCATATAGGCTTTTCATCCTTTAAAATATTGGGATAGAGTTTCTTCTAATAGATAAAAATACACCTTAAATCTAGTACATGGTTTTGTTCTGGTCTCCAGCCTCATCAAATTCTTTCTTTTCTTTTCCTTTTTCTTTTTTCAACCAACTTCTTATAAGTTACCTTTTTCGAATCTTTTTTAATTTTCATCTTTACAGTCATATTCAATCCCTTCATTGTGTATAACCTTATTTTTGTACATACATGCATTTTCTTTCTTTAAAATTTTGGGAGGCAGTTTCTACTTACAGACCAAAATACACTCAAAATCAAGTGTGTGGCTCTGTTCTATTCATCAGTCTAACTGTATATATAGAGAGAGACAGGGAGATATAGATACAGATTTATTTTTTTTCCTTTTTTCCTTCCCTGGTTTCAGGTCTCTTCTGATTCAGCTAGTGAATATTTCTCTGGGGTCATTACTATCCTTTTAGTGGTTTGTTCTCTCATTCATCTATTCTTATCTGGATAAAATCACAAGGTGGAAAAACTCACCTAAAAAAAGAACAAGAGGCAGTACCGACGATTACAGACCTAATCAAGAGGGACATTAGTAAGATGTCAGAACTAGAGTCCAGAATGACGATTCTCAAGGTGTGAGCTGGGCTTAAAAAAAACCATGGAAGATAATAGAGAATCCTTTCTGGGAAATAAAAGAACTAAAATCTAATCAGGTTGAAATTTAAGAAAAAAAAAGCTATTAATGAGTGCAAACAATAACGGAGGCACTTACTACCAGAATAAATGAGGCAGAAGAGAGAATTAGTGATCTAGAAGACCAAATGATGGAAAATAAAGAAGCTGAGAAAAAGGGAGACAAACAACTGGCCCACGAGGGGAGAATTCGAAAGATAAGCAATACCATAAGACAAAACAATATTAGAATAATTGGAAAACCCAGAAGAAGAAAAGGGGGGGGCAGAAGGTATACTGGAGCAAATTATAACAGAGAATTTCCCTAATGTGGCAAAGGGAACAAACATCAAAATCCAGGAGGCACAAAGAACCGCCCTCAAAATCAATAAAAATAGGCCCACACCCCATCATCTAATAGTAAAACTTACTGGTCTCAGCGACAAAGAGAAAATCTTGAAAGCAGCTCAGGAGAAGAGGTCTATAACATACAGTGGCAGAAATATTAGATTAGCAGTAGACCTATCCACAGAGATCTGGCAGGCGTGAAAGGACTAGCATGATATATTCAGAGCACTAAACAAGAAAAATAGGCTGCCAAGAATACTATATCCAGCTAGGCTATCATTGAAAATAGAAGGAGAGATAAAAAGCCTCTGGGAGAAACAAAAACTAAAAGAATTTGCAAACACCAAACCAGCCCTACAGGAAATATTGAAAGGGGTCCTCTAAGCAAAGAAAAAGCTTAAAAGTAACAGACCAGAAAGGAACAGACACAATATACAGTAGCAGTCAACTTATAGGCAATACAGTGGCACTAAATTCATATCTTTCAATAGTTACCCTGAATGTAAATGGGCTAAATGCCAAAGTCAAAAGACACAGGGCATCAGAATGGATAAAAAAATAAGACCCATAGATATGCTGCCTCCAAGAAACTTATTTTACACCCAAGGACACCTCCAGATTTAAAGAGAGGGGATGGAAAACAATTTACCATGCTAATGGACATCAAAAGAAACCTGGGGTGGGAATCCTTCTATCAGACAAATTAGATTTTAAGCCAAAGACTAGAGTTAGAGACGAGGAAGTACACTATATCATACTTAAAGGATCTGCCCAACAAGAAGATCTAAGTTTCAATATCTATGCCCCTAACATGGGAGCAGCCAATTATATAAGCCAAATAATAACTAAATCAAAGAAACGCATCGACAATAATACAATAATAATAATAGAAGATTTTAATACCCCCCTCACTGAAATGGACAGATCATCTAACCAAAAGATCAGCAAAGATATAAAGGCTTTAAATGACATACTGGACCAGATAGACATCAAAGATATATTCAGAACCTTCCATCCCAGAGCAACAAAATACACATTCATCTCTAGTACACATGGAACATTCTCTAGAATAGATCACATCCTGGGTCACAAATCGGGTCTCAATCAGTACCAAAAGACTGGGATCATTCCCTGCATATTTTCAGACCATGATGCTTTGAAACTGGAACTTAACCACAAGAGAAAAGTTGGAAAGAACTCAAATACATGGAAGCTAAAGAGTATCCTACTAAAGAATGAATGGATCAACCAGACAATTAAAGAAGAATTTTAAAAAATCATGATAAAAATGAAAATGAAAAGACAACTGTTCAAAATCTTTGGGACACAGCAAAGGCAGTCCTGAGAGGAAAGTATAGCGCAATATAAGCCTTTCTCAAGAAATAAGAAAGGTCTCAAGTATACAACTTAACCCTACACCTGAAGGAGCTAGAGAAAGAACAGCAAAGAAAGCTTAAACACAGCAGGAGAAGAGAAATAATAAAGATCAGAATAGAAGTCAATAAAATAGAAACCAAAAGAACAATAGAACAAATCAATGAAACTAAGAGCTGGTTCTTTTCTTTTTAAAATATTTTATTTATTTATTTGACAGAGAGAGAGAGATCACAAGCAGGCAGAGAAGCAGGCAGAGAGAAGAGGAAGCAGGCTCCCTGCTGAGCAGAGAGCCCGATGTGGGCCTCAATCCCAGGACCCAGAGATCATGACCTGAGCCGAAGGCAGAGGCTTTGACCCACTGAGCCACCTAGGCACCCAGAGCTGGTTCTTTGAAAGAATCAACAATATTGATAAACCTCTGGCCAGACTTATCAAAAAGAAAAGATAAAGGACCCAAATTAATAAAAATCATGAATGAAAGAGGAGAGATCACAACCAACACCAAAGAAATATAAACAACTAAGAACATATTATTAGCAGCTATACACCAGCAAACTTGACAATCTGGAAGACATGGATGCATTCCTAGAGACATATAAACTACCAAAGCTGATCCAGGAAGAAATAGAGAACCTGAACAGACCCATAACCAGTCAGGGGATTGAAGCAGTCATCAAAAATCTCCCAAGAAACAAAAGCCCAGGGTCAGACGGCTTCCCAGAAGAATTCTACCAAATATTTAAAGAAGAATTAATACCCATTCACCTGAAACTGTTCCCAAAAATAGAAATGGAAGGAAAACTTCCAAACTCATTTTATGAGGCCAGCATTACCTTGATCCCAAAACCAGAGAAAGACCCCATCAAAAAGAAGAATTACAGACCAATATCCTTGATGAACACGGATGCAAAAATTCTCTCCAAAATACTAGCCAATAGGATCCAACAGTACATTAAAAGGATTATTCACCACAACCAAGTGGAATATATTCCTGGGCTGCAAGTTTGGTTCAACATTTGCAAATCAATCAGTGTGATATAGTACATTAATAAAAGAAAGAACAAGAACCATATGATCCTCTCAGTAGATGCTGAAAAGCATTTGACAAAGTACAGCCTCCTTTCTTGATCAAAACTCTTCAAAGTATAGGGATAGAAGGTATATACCTCAATATCATAAAAGCCATCTATGAAAAACCCACAGCAAATATCATTCTTAATGGGGAAAAACTGAGAGCTTTTCCCCTAAGGTCAGGAGCACAGCAGGGCTGTCCACTGTCACCACTGTTATTCAACATAGTACTAGAAGTCCTGGCCTCAGCAATCAGACAACAAAAAGAAATAAAAGGCATCTGAATCCGCAAAGAAGAAGTCAAACTCTCACTCTTTGCAGATGATATGATATTTTATGTGGAAAACCCAAAAGACTCCACTCCAATACTGTTAGAACTCATACAGGAATTCAGTAAAGTGTCAGGATATAAAATCACACAAAAATCAGTTACATTTCTATACATCAACAGCAAGACAGAAGAAAGAGAAATTAAGAAGTTGATCGCATTTACAATTGCACCCAAAACCATAAGATCCTTAGGAATAAACTAAACCAAAGAGGCAAAGAATCTGTACTCAGAAAACCGTAAAGTACTCGTGAAAGAAATTGAGTAAAGCACAAAGAAATGGAAAGATGTTCTATGCTCATGCATTGGAAGAACAAATATTGTGAAAATGTCTATGCTACAAATGCAATCCCTATCAATATACATCAATATTTTTTAAAGAAATGGAATAATCCTAAAATTTATATGGAACCAGAAAAGACCTTGAATAGCCAGAGGAATGTTGAAGAAGAAAACCAAAGTTGGTGGCATCACAATTCCAGACTTCAAGCTCTATTACAAAGCTGTAAACAGTACGGTACTGGCACAAAAACAGACACATAGACCATTGGAACAGAATAGGGAGCCCAGAAACAGACCCTCAACTCTATGCCCAACTTGTCTTTGCCAAAGCAGGAAAGAATGTCCAATGGAAAAAAGACAGCCTTTTCAACAAATGGTGATGGGAAAATTGGACAACCACATGTAGAAGAATAAAACTGGACCATTTCCTTACAACATACACAAAAACAGATTTAAAGTGGATGAAAGACCTCAATGTGCGACAGGAATCCATCAAAATCCTTGAGGAGAACACAAGCAGCAACCTCTTCAACCTCAGCCACAGCAACTTCTTCCTAGAAACATCACCAACGGCCCAGGGAAGAAAGGAAAGAAATGAAGTATCAGGACTTCATCATGATCCAAAGCATGGGCGCCTGGGTGGCTCAGAGGGTTAAGCCTCTGCCTTTGGCTCAGGTCATGATCTCAGGGTCCTGAGATTGAGCCCCACATCAGGCTCTCTGCTCTTCAGGGATCCAGCTTCCCCCTCTTTCTCTGCCTGCCTCTCTGCCTATTTGTGATTTCTCTCTCTCTGTCAAATAAATAAATAAAATCTTTAAAAAAAAAAAAAGATCAAAAGCTTTTGCACCACAAAAGAAACAGTCAACAAAACCAAAATACAAGTGACAGAATGGGAGAAGATATTTGCAAATGACATGTCAGATAAAGGGCTAGTACCTAAAATCTATAAAGAACTTATCACACTCAACACCCAAAGAATAATCCAATCAAGAAAGAGAAGACATGAATGAATATTTCTCCAAAGAAGACATCCAAATGGCCAACAGACACATGAAAAAGTGCTCAGCATCACTCAGCATCACCAAAACCACACTGAGATGCCACCTCACACCAGTCAGAGTGGCTAAAATTAATAAGCGGATAAAGGGAAACCCTCCTACACTGCTGGTGGGAATGCAAGCTGGTGCAGCCACCCTGGATAACAGTATGGAAGTTCCTCAAAAAGTTGAAAATAGAGCTACCCTACAACTCAGCAATTGCACTACTGGATAATTACCCTAAAGATACTACAAATGTAGTGATCTGAAGGGGCACATGTACCCGAATATTAATAGCAATAATGTCCAGAATAGCCAAACTATGAAAAAAACCTAGATGTCCATCAACAGATAAATGGATAAAGAAGATGTGGTATACACACACGCACGCGCACACATGTGCAAGCACACAATAGAATACTATGCAGCCATGAAAAAGAATGAAATCCTGCCACTTGCAATGACGTGGATGGAACTGGAGGGTATTATGATGAGCGAAATAATTCAATAAGAGAAAGACAATTAACATATGGTCTCTCTGATATGAGCAATTTGAGAGGCAGGGCAGGGGTCATGGGAGGTAGGGAGGGAAAAAATGAAACAAAATGGGGCAGGGGAGGGAGACAAACCATAAGAGACTCTTAATCTCAGGAGACAAACTGAGGGTTGCTGGGGGATGGAGGGAAGGTATAGGGTGGCTGGGTTATGGAAAAAATTAATAAAAATAAAAAGAAGTAACAATGATGTGTTCTTAATATTTATCATGCAATCCTTCAAAACAATTTGCACAGATGTCAACTATTAATACATTTAACCCTGAAAATTTTGCCATGACCTTCACTAAATGAAAAAGCAATTCAGGGTGCCTCAACTGGTTAGGCTATTGCCTTTAGCTCAGGTCATGATCCTAGAGTCCTACATCAGGCTCCTGGCTCTGTGGGAGTCTCCTTTCCCTCTGGCCTTCTCCCATCTCATGCTCTCTCTTACTCTCTCTTTCTCTCAAGTACAATCTTTAAAAAAAAAAAAAAAAGCACTTCAGTCTTAAATCCATTAAAACACTGAAATATTAAACAAATGAAATAACCAAAATTAACTGCAGGGATATAATCTACTCGACATTTTTTATGTAATTCAGTCTTTTGTTATGAAACAACAAAGGGGTGTTTTATAATAATGAGCACAACCAGGTAGGATCATCCAATTCCTTTACTGGGACTCTTAGAAGATGGTACACAAAAGAAGTGTAATTAGGGCACCTGGGTGGCTCAGTGGGTTAAAGCCTCTGCCTTCAGCTCAGGTTATGATTTCAGGGTCCTGGGATCGAGGTCCACATCGGGCTCTCTGCTCAGCAGGGAGCCTGCTTCCTCCTCTCTCTCTGCCTGCCTCTCTGCCTGTTTGTGATCTCTCTCTGTGTGTCAAATATATAAATAAAATCTTTTAAAAAAAAGAGGAAGTGGAATTATACTATATCCTTATAAGAGCTATAGTAAGTATAACCACCAAGGAAGGATAAGTGACTAATCTTTACTAGAATACATATTTCTATCAGCTGATAATTATTTACATACAAACATACATACATAAACATAGGTTCTGATCTCAGGGAGCCTTAAGCAATACATCAGCAGTAACCAACTTATGAACATCCTCCACAAAAAGGATTTAGAAAGGTCTTATTACATGCTAGATTCTATTCTAGATACTTGATCTCCTTCAATTTACTTGGAAAACAGATGCAAATATTCCATACTATGTGCCCTCAAGATGTTTGCATACACTCTTCTTTTGCTTGTCCATTCTCTTCCATATATCCAAATTCTTTAAAATCAGCTTAAACTCTATCTGTCTCATGGGACTCTATGCCCTCTCAACTCTGATTATAGCAGATTTCAATTATCCTTTAATCAGTCAACATTATTTTGTCCCCACAACTAGAGTGAAAGTACACTGAGACTGAAAATATTTTATTTCAACCTGTCACAATGTCTAGTTTGTTAAATGACTAAGTCAGTTTGGATACTCAAATGACTACAGGAAGAAGTAGACTAAGTATATTTGCATGTGCTGTGGTCTCTAATTAACCAACTGATTTAATTTCAGAATTCTCAAGTCAAGTTTCCAGGGTAAGAAAAGTTTAGGCCTTAACTGTATTAAAATTAAAAAAAACTTCATGTACTCAAACACATTTATTTACCCATACAATCATATATGAGCAGACCTAGAAATGGTCTTTCCAAGCATATGCAAAGCAACATAAGGCAAATGAATTATCATTAAACTTTTTAGTTTAAGTAGGAAAATTGAACCTAAACTTGAAATATAAGCAAAAGTGATATTGGATTTTGCCAGTCAGGGGGCAAACAGACTCATGAAGATTGAAATTACAGAATCCCCCACATCATTTTAAGGTTTACAGTTCTAGCTATTCTAAATTCCTCGTATTCTTCATGGTACAAATAGGATTTTTTCTTTTTAATTTATGGATTAGCTGTTTAAAGTTGAAGAAAGCTGAACTTTAAAGCTTATGAGTTTGCCAAATTTATGATTATTCAACCTTGACATGATTCAGTTGGGGGATAAGTTTGAACTTTGGTAGGATTATAGATCCCGTGGTAGCTCTGCAATAGAAAGGAATATGCACAACCTTTATTGTTCATAGCTATAGTTATGCACTCTGGAGCACAGAATTGTAACTTTTTCATGAAGATGTCTACTAAACACAATGACTCCAAATGAAATGGAACTTCTGAGTAAAGGCACATTGTAGCCCATATGCTAATGCAATGTGTCTGTTCGCAAGTGCCCCCCCTCCCCCAACCAGCAAGCCACCCAGTAGGAGGCTACGGGAGTGTTCTAGGAAGACTGTCCCTGACTCTCTCCCAGCCAATTCTCAGTCAGATGCTGAGTTATCTGGCACATCATTAAAAGCACAAATATTTTCTAGCAGCAGCATGTGCCTTCCTTGGCTTCAATTCTAAACATACTTGATATAATGGAGCATTTTATTTTTCAAAAAACTTTATGATTTTATTTTATTTCATATTTTTAGCACCTGGCTTTGAGTTACCCATGGTGTAGACACTTTTTTTTAAAGATTCTATTATTTTACTACTTATTTGACAGAGAGAGACATTGAGAGAGGGAACACAGGCAGGGGGAGCAGGAAAAGAAGAAGCAGGCTTCCTGCTGAGTAGGCACCTGATGTGGGGTTCAATCCTAGGACCCCGGGATCATGACCCAAACCAAAGGCAGATGCTTAACTCACTCTGCCACCCAGGTGCCCCACCCCTGGTGTAGACACTTAAGTGTGAAAAGCAGGGAGTTAATAATAGAGTTTGCATAATATTTTAAAATTTATAAAGCATTTTCACCTAGGAGTCTCAGCTAATTCTCTTAACCCCATAAAGTAGATAATTTCTAGTCCCATTTTACAGATGAGCAAATGAGGTTCAGAAAGGGCAAATGGTTTGCCCAAGGTTAGAAAACTAAACAATGTGATACAAATCAAGAACTCTAATTAAGACCTTAATTCCAAGTTCACTGTACTTTTCACTCTTATGGTCTAAATTAGTTCCTTTATATCTTTGAGGCATTTTGATCTTCAGTGTTCTCTTTTAAAATTCAAACACTCTTATAAGCTGTTGCATTATTAGATTATACCTCTTGTACAATGTTTTTGAAAAACACTGCATATATGTGTGTGTGTAGCATACGAGCCTATATAAACATTAAAAATGTCATTGTTCATCTGTGAGCCGATCCTTTCACATATACATCATTTTTCCCCCAAGTAGTTACCAACCAACAAGAAAATGCAATTTAAAATCCCTTGTTTAATCTACCCTTACATTATAAACCCCTCACTGTGGAGCCATTCAAGATTAATAACAGTTATTGACAGGGTAACATTTCATTATATCTTCATTATTAGACATTGAGAGTATATCCAGATTTCTGTTACAGACTATGCTATTGAGAATAAAAAATTCCTACACTTCTAAGGAAAGATGGATTATTCAGTAGCCACAGTAATAAGTAGTTACCCAGCCAAGTTTATACTTATTTAATTGGTCGATGACAGCTCACCTCCATAACCAAGTTTCTGAAAGTCAGCCAATTAAAGATACCTCAGGATTCTGAAAGTCAGCTAAATGAAAGCAGCTTCACTTCAGTGATCACACTTTTCAAAGTCAGTCCACCAGGTGACTGACTGGAAACCATGCTTCTACAACCAAGGGTCAACCAATCATTAAACTGTTCCATGTTGTTTTAGGCACACAAATGCTCAAATTCCATGCTTCCCCAAATCTTACAAAATCAGATTCATGCCTTGCTCAGAAAGGCCTGTGCTGAAAAAGCAAGACTCTCCCTTCCTTAAAAAAGTCAGACAATTCAATATTTGGTTTCAGATATTGAGCGGTAGTCTGTTCTGTTAACAAAGATGATAATTTGTACATATAGCTTTGTTCTTCCTTTGAATTGTGTAAGAATACATTCTCAGGAAAATGACTGTTAGGCCAAGTAGCATAACACTGTATAATGTCATGCTATTTTTCTCGAGTTATTTTTATTAACAATGCTGTCAGCAGGGTATAAATATATCTGTGCCACAACAATTTCAACAATGCTGGATGATATTATATTTTTAAATGTTTGCTGACTTGACTTAAGTAGGCATAAACTGGTAGTTTGGGTACCTTTAATGCGTATTTTTAGCTCATTTTTCTTCAAGAGCGCACATTGACCTAAAAATATGAGAAGACCATAAGGGACCCCAAGAAAATGAACTGGGAAGGTACAAAAACAAAGCTATGTCCATTGTGGGTCCTGTTGGTAACTATGGGCAAAAGAAGTCAATTAATCTTTAACAAGAATTGGCAGCACACATGCTTTTTAAGAATGAGTGTTGTAAATTGAGCTCTCTATGAAGTGGACGCTGAGGCTGAGATCAGCCTTCCAGATAATTATTAGCAAGCACTCTCGGCATCATATTCGTGCAAGTGAGGACAAAAAAAAAAAAAAAAAAACAGTTGTGGTAGAGGGAGAAGCTGAGTTTCAGTGCCGTCCCAAAAGAGGTCTCAAACAATCCTATGACTGTCCCCTACTGGGTCCAAACAACCAAACCCTTCATTTCCCGCACATCGATCAGTTCAGTCACTGGATGCAGGCTGCTCCAGGAAGGGGACAGGACCCTCATGAGGGCCACTGACTAAGGGCAATTCCTGAGAAAGCAAAAAGCCTGAAGGAGGGACTGCAGCGTATAGCCCAACATTCAGAACACGAATGGAGAACACACTCCAAGGGCTTCATTTAAGAGCATTTAATGAAGGAACATGTTACAGAGCTACAGACAGGGTTAAGAGAACCGGTAAGGAATGGGGAAGCGCCCAGGGACTAGCAACAGTGGTAGTTGTCCTACCTGTAGGCCCAGGGAGGCACAGGAAGTGTACAATGCTACTGAAACCTGAAAACAACTGGAGGCAAGATTGAGTCAAAGGAACACAGCTTCTGCCAAAATTATAGTCTGGGAGGAAGGAAGAGGAGTAACAAATACTTCAACTCCAATCACTTTTCTTCACCTTCTCTCTCCTCTTTTACTACAACCTCCTACAGACCAGAATCAATGGGAATCCAAAGAGCAAGGGAACATCAATAATGGAGTCTCAGAGGGTGCCTCAGGCACAGAGATAAGCAGAGAATAGATGTGGGGGAGCTGAGAAGAACCAGAATAGGCAGAGAAATATTTTGCTACTCAAACAATTTATGTCCCATGGATGGCCATCTCTTCGGGCCTGGCCTCATTCACTTTGGTCTAAATTCTGAGTCCTCACCATCAAAAATCAGTAGAGGTATTCACGGAAGCTGACATCGCTGGAGACTCCTGTCCAGGAATTAAAGGGAAGCTGAGGCGGCATAGCTTGAGTGATTGTTCAGATTTCTTCCCTGGCCAGACCTAAAATCTAGCTAGTGAAGGTAGGAAGAGTAAAGAGCCAGACACGTCTGCCTCATCTTCTCCTGTCTTATGGGGATCAGGATGCATATGGATATCTAGGGAAACAGCAAATACTAATGCTTTGGGAAAGCAAGCCAACTGCATTTTTTGCCTTCTGCAATTTCATTTCAAAGTCCTTGTATCAGGCACGGGAGACACTCAGAGCAGGAATAGCATTAATCTTAAGCTGGTGTGTGCAAGCAATGAGAAGGGGAAGAAGATGGGTACAACCTCATCTTGAATAACGTAGGGAGTAAACAGTCTTTAATTCTGGTTAGGAATCAATACTCTTCAAATACATAAATGGCCTGGGGCTAAAGGGCAACTGACCATTCTCTTTGCCTTTCTTTCATATCCCTTGTACTCCAGCTATAAGGGCTGACTCACTGTACCCGATAGACAACTTCCTTTCAATCTTTCAGTGTATTCCTGCTTTCCCTGTGCCTGAATGCCTAACTAACTGAGTTCTAGACAATCTCCTTCTCTGGAAACCCAGCTCAAATCACATTCTTTATAGCTTTTCACACTCCTGCTTCCCCTGATCCCAATTAAAGCTTTTCTCATCTGTTCTTCTGTAACACTCTTTATACATACTCAATTTATATTACTTATGTTTTGCCTATGTTATTTATTTATGAATTTGTCTCTTTCTCTACTGAGCTGTTGATTTTATATATCATCGAATCACATTCATCTAGAAGGTACTTAACATGTGTTAAACAAATAAATGACCAAGTAAATTTCATATGATACTTCAGAAATACTGGCGGGGGTGGGGGGGCATCAGCATACAACTGTGTCTGCTTCACAGGAGGCACATGTTAGTTCTGAGCCTGGTTGTCCCGGGATCCACTCCTTGCCCTTCTCCTGCTTTGGTCTGTTTCAGGGGTCTTTAACTTCGAATATTGCACTTCCCAGGAACCTCTGGCCAGTGACTCTGGTTTGTTTCAGCCGATGGAAACATGATGGGAGACTGGTGGGCAAAGGGAAGGAAGAAACCAGAGCATCACTTCTGTGAGTCTCAGTTCCTTCATTTCTAAAGTGAGAATTAGATTACTTATCTTATAGAGTATACACAAAAATAAGTGTATGAGGAGTTCTGATACTCCCTGGCCCCTTATAACCCCTTATTAATTAGTTGTTCTCATATTTAAGTATTTTCTAAATTTTTGACTTTATATTTTTTAAAACTCTGCTAACTGCATTATTTTGAAAATGTCACACAGAAACATATTTACAGACTACCATTCTCAACTATGAAAATATTTCAAGGGGGCACCTGGGTGGCTCAGTTGGTTAAGCAACTGCCTTCGTCTCAGGTCATGATCCTGGAGACCCGGGATCAAGTCCCACATCGGGCTCCCTGCTCAGCAGGAAGCCTGCTTCTCCCTCTCTCACTCCCCCTGCTTGTGTTCCCTCTCTGGCTGTGTTTCTCTCTGTCAAATAAATAAAATCTTTAAAAAAAAAAAAAAGAAAATATTTCAAATTGTATGAATATAGATAACACTGATTAATAACTATGCATACTGTGTTATGAAAATTTATTAATGAACAGCTTTAAGGTCATATATTTTGGAAATTCTGATCACAAATAATTGAAATTATTTCCTGTGGAGAACCCTGAGGAATTTGGCCTATGCACTGACACTAGTATAAAAAGATTTAAATAAAATAATATATCCATTTTATTTTTCTAATTTAACAAATCTCAACTTAACAATAAAATTGTGTGTGTATGTCTGCATAGATATAGATAGTTCCCATATATGTGTGTGTATATGTATATGTAATGTATATATGTTGTTAATATTTATTTCAATCATTCGACAAAATACTAAGCATTTTTCCATTGTGTGCTTTGGTATTCATAAGAAACTATATAGTCTAAAGCAATGGATACTAACAACTTCTTAGAGACTATATTTTAGTTAACTAAATTTTTGTAAGGATTGATGGCATTAATTATACAAAGAAATGTTTATGATTTAAAAAACTTATACTGTATATATGCTGGTTAATAATGGGGAAATCTAGGAAAAAAACAATCACAAAGTTATTAAGTGATTTCAGTTAAAGGTGGAAGTTTAGGATGTATAACAAAATTTTTCATCTACGTTGTTCTTTAAATCCTAAGACATTCAGCCTACCCGTACACTATATATCAATTTTTGAGCCACTTCGACTGTATATGAAAATACACTGCAATAGAATGAAGATCAAAAATATAATATAAAGAAAAATCAATTTACATAGAATACCCTTGAATAAAATATGGAGAAGAAAATAATCAGAATTTGACAAAATCTCTAGCTCTATTTATGAAGTATCATGTCAAGCCCCAGCACATATTTATAGAATTCAGTATTTCTATAAAAAACAGGTCTTGAACATAAATCTGAAAAAGAATCCTGATAACAAAAGAAAATTATTTATTTTCACATATTCAATTAAGAGTTCTCTTAGATTAAATTCTTAATTAATTCCTGAAATATTTTTAATGTCTTTTATATTTTTCCAAAGAATGATTTAGGAAAGTTTTGTGATCATTCTTCTACTAATTTTCTTCATATAACATAGTTCATTTTAGAAGAGAAATGTTTTAAACTGATTAAGAAACTGGTTTCTCATCTCTCATCTCACACCTTATAATACACACATCACAGTGTACCATATCAATCTTTTTGTTGTTGTTGTGAGATTATCCTAATGCTTAAAAACCTTCAATGATCCCTTACCTCATAAAGCTCAAACTTTGTGCCTGGCTTTCTGGGACATAATTCCCAACCTTTCTCTCCAGGCATCTTTGCAGCCTCTAGCCAGCTAATCTGCCCATCTTACAGTCCTGGGTTCTATCTTGATGCCCCTGTCATCTCCCCTTCCCTTTGAAGGCGAGCACCATGAACCCTGCCTCTGTGTCCCTTCCTCCCACCCACCCTACACACACAACTTGAAAACCCAGCAGAAACCCCTGTCTTCCCTGCCAGGGTGAAAAGGGCTTCCTTCCCTCTCTGAATTTTCAGTTTTCACTTGCATCTACACCATCTATCCAGAGCCCAGTATTTTCTTTTCTTTTCTTTTTTTTTAAGATAGTATTTATTTAACGGAGAGATAGAAAGCCAGAGAGCACAAGGTGGGGGATGAGGTGGGGGGCTGGAAATGGCAGGTGGAGAGGGAGAAGCAGGCTCCCCACTAAGCAGGGAGCTAGATGTAAGGTTCCATCCCAGGAGCTGGGATCATGACCTGAGCTGAAGACAGATGCTTAACCAACTGAGCCACCCAGGCTCCCAGAGCCCAGTATCCTCTACTTGGAATTGTTATTTTCCCATCTCCCCTTCTGAAATGTGAGCTCCAGGAAAGCAGGGGCTTTTATCATAGCACCAGTACTTGGCACATAGTAGGCCCTCAATAAAGATTTTTGATTGGATGCACATTTGTATATGAAGATGTGAATCCAGATGCCAGGCCTACAGCTGGTTGAGCAAATTATTTAATTTCAAAAAACCTCAAGAAGTCTTAAGCGGAAAAAATTGTAACATCTATATTCCTTCCTTACAGGGATGGTGCAAGATCACATGAGATGCTACATGTGAAATATATCCTTTGCTTGAAATGTAATACAAATGCTTATATGGCACTTTCTTATATCTCTCCACGATGCTTAATACACAGTACAGTGCCTACCGCACTTTGCATACAGTAAGTATTCAGTGCAGCATGCTGATTGATTGAAGGTGGAGAAAAATTCCACATCTATTAACACTGCCATTCTGTTCTCCTTTGAAAGCTATGATGGCTAAATAGCTGATTTTTTCTCTTCTCTAGACACTGAGCGAACTGAGATTTACTTCGGCAATCTATTCGTTGAGTGCAGAGGATTACAAAGCTGCTATGGTTCGGCATTGTTAATAACTCTTTGATCTAAGTACTAAGTGTATGTTAAACCACCACTGTTCTTTGTTTCTTTCCCAATCTTGCAGTGAACCCAGCATCGGCTAAAACACCGAACTTACGGTGAGGTATCTGCTCATGACTGCATTTTAAAGACTGTACATTATTTGAGGTGAGAATCTCCTTACTGTGTTCCATTATTTGTCATTAATTATTAACAATTATTCAATAAATTGAACATGCAATTTAATTACCCATTAATGTAGCCATTCATTATTTCATTATTCAGAAACATAACCATTTTTCTGAAAGTAATTTCAAAGTCTTAAATAATTAGGTGCGTAGGCAGCAATATTTTTATTTTGCTGAAATGTGGCTAAATTTGGCACTTATAAATTTGAAAAACAATGAGTTTGATAAGCAGTAAGGAAGGAACTGGATAAAAACTTACAAATTAAATATGTAGGTTTTCCCATAAAATTAATCATGAAGCCAAAACTGTACAGTTTTTAATTTCATCTATCCTTCTTTTAAAAGCATATTTGCATCTTATTCTTACTACAGTTCTGAGGTAAGCACAAAGAATTATATCCACGCGGGTGCCTGGGTGACTCAGTCCATTAAGCAACAAACTCCTGATTTCAGCTCAGGTCATGATCTCAGGATTGAGATCGAGCCAGGGATCTCACTCAGCCCTGAGCACGGAGCCTGCTTAAGATCCACTCTCTCCCTCTCCTTCTGCCTCCCCCCCAACTTCTGCATGTGCACCAGCTCATGCTCTCTCTAAAAAGAAAAAGAATTACACACACACACACACATACACGCACACACACACACACAACACTCTCTATATTAAATTATATTCAGGAATGGAATGTCATATTCAGCCTTTAGGCAAAATTGATTACTATATTAAACAGATCTCGAGAGATAAGATTTCAGATGTTCTATTTCGTGGTAAACATTATCACGGGGTTTTTACTGATATTTCTTTGGAACTGTCACACAGTTCACCCTGGCTGACAGGCACAATGAGAGAGGCAAAAGGTCACCTACAGAGTGTCTGGTCAGATGACAGGAGATTGTCAACTGGTGCCTGAGTATCAACACTTCAGGCAAATTTAAAGTCCTCTTTTTATACCTGGTAACTAGTTAGAATTAAAAATGAAGTACCAATTCTAATGAGTTATGCCTACCACTAATAAATTGTGCCTACTACTTTGTATCAATCCTAATGAGCCTATGAAATAATTTTCTTATTTTCATTGTATAGGTTAAACAACCTGACCTGGATCCCAAAGCTAGTAAAGGGATCTAATACTAGAACTGTTATGTTTAACCACTATGCTGTACATTAGGAGTTAGCAGTTAAACTAACAGACCACTTTGTATGAGAGCGAAGCGGAACTGTGTTTCACCAGGGGATGAATCATGAATGAGAAAGCTTTATATCAGGGCGCATAGGTGGCTCAGTCATTAAGCATCTGCCTTTGGTCCAGTCATGATCCTGGTGTCCTGGGATCGAGCCCCATATTGAGCTCCTAGTTCAGCAGGGAGCCTGCTTCTCCCTCTCATCTGCCTGCTGCTCCTCCTGCTTGTGCTCTCTCTGTGTCAAATATATAAATAAAATCTAAAAAAAAAAAAGACTAATCAATAAATCAGTTACTGATGATTTGACAGATGAATTAGTGTATTATAATTTTTACTTATTTTCTTTCTTAGTCTCAAAGATTCTTAGGGAAGGATGGCATCAAGACACCCAGATGGAAATTTATTGATTTTTTTCTAAATTAAACCCAAATATCCTCTGGATGAGTTTGCTGTGTTCCAACTAGAAAGTAATTTTTTCACTTGTCTATTCTTTAAATTTTTAGCTTTTTTTTTTTTTGACTAATGGTAAGGGAGGTAAAGGGTTTATCAGAGGACTATTAAGAAATGATAATGATATCCTTTGATAAAATAACTGTATGCTCAATAACGATGAGAATGTGCTATTATGGGCATTCTGGGACATGATCTGAGGAGAAAAGAAATTCAAGAGCATGAATATTTTGGTTCTGGAGACATGGCTAGGATATGTAAACCATACTCTGGGCCTACCTCTGAAATTTATTCAGCTGGGAAAAGAATATTAATGCATAATGAATCAATCCTCTTGGAAAATAATTCTATCTCTGTGGTCAAAAGTTTCTTGGATATTTTAAATCTTAGCATAATACTGTATAAATGGAGAAAATGAGCACTGAATAAAAATTATCTAGTCTAAAATTAATCTTATGACATATGTGAGCTGTCTTAGTTCTCAACTCCTTCCCACAACCAGACTCACATTTTTACCATCTCTAATGAAACCAAAGTTATAGATATAAGGCCTAAAGGCTCTAATTGCCTTCATGGGAGCAAACTTCTCTGAGATGATGAAAAAAGTCACTAGTTCTAAGCAAGTTAAAGTAAACTGGAATTCTTGCCTTTTATACTAAAGGACAGAGAAATTCACAATTTAAAAATGCAATAAAGGCAGGTAATTGGTGGAGCTCTATTCCAGCATTCTAGTGACTAAAACTTAAGACAAATAATGAATAATATGAATAGCATCTCAGAAATTGTCAGGAGTAAATTTCAGTCAGCTACTGACAAATGTGCAGAAGCCATGCATCTCCTTCTCAGAAAAAAAAGGGGGATGCAATTCCAGCATTCCCAGATGTGCTGCCTGTTGTTGGAAACTGACAATTCGTCATGATAGCAATTTGTTACTATCAGTGGTTCACAAATTAATTCTATGACACTCTATAAACTCCTGAACTATTTGTACTTGCCATGCACGCACATAAACCCCTTGCTCTTTCATCCTTTCAGAAATGCCGCAACTAACATTAGTTCACAATCCCAAACATTAAACAGTTACATTTATTGAGCTCCCTGTGGCAAAAGCTCTTGAGTTACATAAGTTCTATTTAACAGTCCAGATTCTGTAGGGTGGCTACCTTTATCTTCGTTTTACAAATATGAAAACAAAGACACAGAAAGGATAGCTTTGCACAAATAATTCACTTGGGATGCAAACCCATGTAAATGACTCATAATGTACCTAAAATATAAAATGATTTAACTGCATTATCTACCTATACTTCCAAAGCTAACTAACTATAACCCAGAATCAGACTGGGTTTCCCATTCCCTCATTTGGACTTGACCTGTGAATGTCTGATCCTGTTCTACTCCCCATCCCTGACCCAGATCACCTGTATTCACCATGTTGTCTCTCTTGGACTGGCGCCTGTTCACCTGTTAAATCCCTGTCACATAGTATGTGCTTAATAAATATTAAATAATGAATGAATAAATAAATGAGTGTTCTATTGCTAACCCCAGCTACCTGCAGAAGGGAGGGTCAGTGGAAGGAAAATGTTAATCCAACTGTGCATATCATCCTTTGAAACTCAGCCTAATGTTCACATTCTGTGAAGCCCTCTCTTTCAGTGTTGTTCCAACGTTATCGTCTCCCTCTGTTCCTTGTGCATTCTTGTACTAACACAGTATTTAACAATCTCCCGCTGGACAGCAAGATTCCCAGAACCTGGGACATAGTAGGATGGTCGACTACTGGTAAATTAACGGGAGATGATAATATTAAAGATGCCTGTGTTTCCTCACAGGCAGCAGCAGTTGGTGAATTATAGGAGAGATGGAATAAGCAGGGGCCTGAAGGAGTCTAAGGAGCCATCTGGAACCTTAGTAATTATGAAGTTTCCATAAAGCAGAGGTCATAGAGGTCAAGTTTAGTGCTGAGGACAGACAGATTGAATACTAAGAAAAGAACAGGGGAGTAAGAACCATGTGTCACAGATTCGCCTCTATCCCTCCAGGAGCCAGCTCTGAATCAAGACATTTGTTAGCCACTCAGTAAATGCTTATTAAATGACCACTGAGTGAGTTCACTGGTGACTTTTGTAATATCAGTGTCAGTGGAATCTGCAACATAAGAAATAAAGGGACTTTTTATAAAGAACAGATGGTGAGGCAAGTACATATTCTCCTACCACCCCGCTATGCCTAGGAAATCAATAAGTCTATGTTGGTTGACAGACTAGCGTCTGCTCCTTTCTGAAATGTGTACCCCTGTTTGAAAACAAAGACATTGACCAGTCTGAACAGTTCCTAAATAGAATAAGTCAGATTTATGGTTTAGTTTAGTGCTTCCCAAGAATCTTGAGTATACGATACATGCAAGAAATTATAACATCTGTATAATATATTAAGGCAAAAAGACAAGGATGTTTCTAACTAAAGCTGAAAGTCCTAGGGGTGCCTGGGTGGCTCAGTCAGTAAAGCAGCTGCCTTCAGCTCAGGTCATGATCCCAGGGTCCTGGGATCGAGTCCTGCATTGGGCTCCCTGCTCAGTGGGGAGTCTGTTTCTCCCTCTACTTCTCCCTCTGCCTCCCTCTCTCTTTCTGCTGCTCCACTTGCTTGTGCTCTCCCCGTCAAATAAATACATAAGTAATAATAATTTCTTAAAAAGCTGAAAGTCTTGGTCCAGAATATTAGTTAAAGTTAAAGAAAACTTGTAATCCTTTCTCATCTCCCATGCTGGGAAACTCCAGTTTGGTAAAAAGTCAATAGAGTTGCCAATCTGTCCGACCAACTTTTTTAAGTGTAAGAGACAAATATATTACAAAGTTAAAAAGAAAAGAGTTGGAAATTAACCGCTATTGTAGATTGGGAGGGAGCCACATTATTTGAACAGAACTAGAAACAATTTTTACTAGACATCCAAGATTTTAAAATCTGTTTTGGCCTTCCTTCATTTTCTCTAGAGTTTATAGCCCATCCTCTGGTCCTTAGAGTCTCATTTAAACAACTTTTTGTTTTCTTGGTGGATTTTTTTTTTTTTTTTTTAAAGATTTTATTTATTTGACAGAGAGAAACACAGCCAGAGAGGGAACACAAGCAGGGGGAGTGAGAGAGGGAGAAGCAGGCCTCCCGCCGAGCAGGGAGCCTGATGTGGGACTCGATCCCGGGTCTCCGGGATCATGACCTGAGCCGAAGGCAGTGGCCCAACCAACTGAGCCACCCAGGTGCCCCTCTTGGTGGATTTTTAAAAAATTATTATTACAGGAAATTTCAGTATTCCACAGTAGAGAGAATACTATAATGAACCTCAATCATCCAGCTTCAGACATTATTAACTCATGACCAATCTTATTCCATCTATACTTCATATTATGTCCTCATCCAAGGCATCATATTATTTTATCTGTAAATATCCCATTATGCAACTTCAAAAGTTAGGGATTCTTTTTAAAATGACCACAATACATTTTTCACATTTAAAAATTTATGATTATTAATAAATCCCTAACATAACCAGTTATGCTCATATTTTCTAAATCTTATTTTATTTTTTTAGTTTGTTTGAAGATCCTAATATAATCCATATATCCATAACAGCCAAAATGTTAATATGTCTCTGACATCTCTTTTTTCTTTTTGACTCTGTTACTTAAACGTATTATTTCTTCAGTAGAGTTTCTTCCCACAGTCCAGAATATGCTCATTGTATTCCTGTGGTGGATTTAACATGGCCCCGGGTCTTATTGACAGAAACTGGGTAGTCACAATTAGAGGCTGTAATGATGTGGGTCTTACCACTATTGACCGTATTTGGGGATTCATACCTCGTCACCTACTTTTTTGTTAGATAATGTCTATAGGTTTGAGGTCTGCTATCCTGGTTGATTTTTTTTATGGTGAATTCGGGAAATTTTTTTAAACTATCTATCACCATATCATATTCTAAAACTACTTTTTCAAATTCACTTTATTTTTTAGTAAAAATTTCAAAATTGTGTTCATCTTTTTTTTTTGAGTTTGAGTATGCTAGGATGATTCTTTTTCTCAGATTTTCTGTAACTTATGTGACATGAATGCATATTATAAGAAGAGCACACTCAGGGATTCTTGGTGTTGGCTTAACTTACTTTCATTGTTATTATCCTTATATCTGTGTAACATTAAAAAGGAATGAAATCCTTTGCATATTGTTCCCATATAACGGTAAAAATAGAGCAAACTTACAAAATAAGTAAATGAAAATAAAAACTGTTGGGGTTTGATGGGCTTAATAATGATTAATTCCTCTCCCTCCAAAGATGGGAACTAATCACGAAAAAAGAAAGATGGAGATCAAAATATCATCTCTCACATTGATAGGCTATTAAAGAACTTGATTTAGTATTAGGATAAGCATTCCCTGCTCTAACCCTTCAAGTCCAATGTTTGTCCAGCCTTTCCAACTGATTCACAGAAAGTCTGGGAGCAGCCATAATCTACAATAAATAAATGGTTATTGTCCTCCAATCACGTTATTACTTCTCCTCCATGGACAAGATTGAGGGTTGCATCAAGATGTCAGGAATGTTTCTCTAGTGGGTATCTATCTACACAGAAATAAGGAGAGTAGAGAAATTTCCTCTGACCAAAATTACAAAACAATTACTAAACCATTTAGCTACATGAATTTAATGCTCTGTATAATGTTTTTCCACAACTGAATTGTCAACATTGAATAAACTAATGAAAAGCTGTACTTATCTGGAATATATGTTTTATGTCTTACTACTGGTTGGCTTATTATTGTTTTGAGCATATTTTACCATTGATTTTTATTATTTTCCCTTTTTAATAGAAAACTCATCTTTGACAATCAATTGGTCATTTTATGTGACAAACATATTAGAATGTCAAAATGCAATACCAATGTTGTTAAAATATTGCCTATGAACATAACTTCATTTAAATCCAAAACAAAAAGATAAATACTGCACTTTGTACCAAGATATAATCTACCCAATTACCCAGTACATTCACATGCAAGATAAACATAGTATGGTACATATTCTTTGTTATTTGAGAACCCTATACCAGCAACCTTTGATGATTAAATCCTCCCAACTCTTTTCTCTATTCAAACTAAGGCAAAATTTTGCATTAGTTATTGTGATGTCAGTTGACTCATTTTGTTCCAATGTCAATGTAAACTCAACAGAAAACAGACCTCAGGGTACCTGGGTGGCTCAGCAGGTTAAGTGTCAGACCCTTGGTTTAGACTCAGGTCATGATCTCTGGGCCGTGGGATCAAGCCTCGCATTTGGGGCCTTTTACTCGGTGCCAAGTCTGCTCCCTCTCTCATCTGCTCTGCTCCTGCCCCAGCTCCTGTGTGTGTGCTCATGCTCTCCCTTGCTCTCTCTGTCAAATAAATAAAATCTTTACGGAAGGAAAGAGGGAAGGAAGGGAGGGAGGGAGACTGGCTGGGAAGAGAGAGAGGAAGGGAGGAAGAAAGAAAAAGAAGGAAAGAAAATGGACATCCAAATAATCTAGAACTTTTTATGTCAATTACTTTATCTCATCAAATGGAAAATCGAAACATTCTCCTTGTACTCATGGATAGACAAAAATAAAGTCCTCAAAGATTTAGGTATCTATAGATGCCAGTTTGAGAGACACTGGACAGAGAAGGGCAACACACAAATACCTGCAGATGGGTGCCAAAATGTGGCAGTATAGTGAATAATACAATTCAAACAGCATCAGAGAGAACTAAGCATGCACGCACTACCAAAGGCAAATACCTCTAAAATAGGAGCAAAAACCTTCCTCTTCCTATCTCTCTTGATAATGGTAGACTACAGAGTGTGGATTGTTAAATTACGGGAGGGAGGCTGAAGAAAACAAAACAGAGACAAGTATAAAATCCTTGGTAAAGTTCCTGAATCTCCCCACGGACATCATATAGTCCAACTGCATATTGTTTATGGCCATCATGAGATCTAGAAGTCTATTCACTTTTCTAGAGAATGAACTGGCCTCTTTTTCCTAGAGGTCACTCTGTGACTCTAAAGGACCACAGTTACAACATCATGATAATAAGAACATGGATTATCTTTGCAAATGTTCCAGACCAGAATTCAGAGCTTAACTGCATCACTTGCCTTTCATTTATCCTGCTAGGAAGTTGCTTGGCAAACAAAATCAGGGCCACAAAAACAGCCCTTTGCTACCATGTGATAAATTCTCTGTCCTTCTGCTAACAAAACTGCTACGCTTTGAAATGTTAAAATGGCCAACCTTAGTATCTGATTTTGCTAACCAGGTTATATGGGCACAAAAGAAGAGAATGTTGTATACAGGCTGGGAGGAAAAAAAGGATGAAAAAACTATGAAATGAAGCCTAAATGTCATAACTTGATGTTACTAAATTTCTAATTTCTGTATATAACGTTCATTCAACATTGATTGTCACATTTTATCTAATATAATGAATTGTTTCTAAGTAAACATAATCCTCAGCATGTCATCAAGCTATTTTCAAAAATGTTTGCAAATCAGTTATTTGGAACTTGAAGCCAGATAGCCTCACAGCTGCTCTGAACTTGGATAATATACTTTCTCATGCAAAAAAAGATTATAAATCATGTAGGTACAATGATATTATTAGAATTACTGTTCAACTCCATGTGAATAAAAGAGGCTTTTGTGGGTTGGCCTATGCACCTAACCAACATTTATTGCAAGGAGGTGGCAAGGAATAAACACTGATTATATGAATTCAAATACTCACAGCTGAACTGAACTCATTCTTAACACTTTCAAAGAGGTTATCCATGACTACAGTGAGTTGCCCTGGGATTGAAATTAGTGTTGCCAGCTGAGAAGGAAACCTTCAGAAAGAAATCACAAACAACAAAATTAGTTCTCAATAAAAGCAACCCAGTGCAAAAGATATACAGCTGAGTCAATCTGGGGATCTCCAAGTCCAAGCAAAATAACTGGTGTGCAAAACCAGGAAAATATGTCTGAATACAAAAGAAAGCTCTATGCTAGTCTTAGGTTATTATGTAACCTGCCTGCAAAAAGAGAATGTGCCAATAAGGTGGTCTGTGTGAAGTCTAAAAAAAGGGGTGAGGGTCATAGATCAAGACCTGCAAGTTTCTGTACAGCACTGTCAAAGGTAAAGAAATACCGAGTCTGGAAGACACAATTATCGGGTCACCAAGATAACTGACCTCAAATATTCACGTATTTCACAGATATCTCTTGAGTGTGTACAATGTTCTCAATGATATTTAGGCAACAGAGGTATTCTAATGATTAAAACAGAAACTACACTCTAGACAGGAAGAAAATAAAATAAATGGAACATATTCATATTGTATGATAACCAATCATACCAAAAAATAAAATAAAAACAAAGAGAATTATGAGGAGGGAATGGGGTGTTTTTTTTTTTTGTTTTTTTTTTTAGATTTTATTTATTTGAGACAGCAGGAGAAGGAGAAGGAGCAGAGGGAGAGGGAGTAGCAGACTCCCCACAAAGCAAGAAGCCTGATGTAGGGCTCGATCCCAAGACCCTGAGTTCAGGACCCGAGCCTCAGGCAGATGCCTAACCAACCGAGACACCCAGGTGCCCAATGTAATTCTAAACAGATTGATCGGAGAAGCCTTCACAGAGAAGGTGGCTGCTGGTGGTGAGAGAAGCAACAGAAACAGTTGGTGCAAAAAATCAAAACCAAAGAGAACACAAATGCTAAGGCCCTGAGATGGAAACATGCCTGGTACGTTTGAGAAACAGCAAGGGCACCGCGACGCCTCAAACATGTGCAGGATGAGAAAAGAGAAGCAAGTGAAACTAGTCTACGTAGGGCCCCACAGACTTTCTAAATTGGCTTTTACTCTAGGTGAGATGGGAAATCATTCCTTAGATACTATGTCAGCATCAAACTGAGGGGAGAGGTGTGTGCAGGTTGTAATGGACAAGGCCCAGCAAACACGTAGGGAGCTACGATATTCCAGGCTCAAAATAACGGTGATAAGCATCCTTTTGTGACAAGCATGGCAGCAATGAAAATGGTGCCAACGTGTAGGGCTGAAAACATTTCCTGAAGGACTGGGTGGTGTGTAAGAAAAGAGGAGATGTCCAGAAGGACCCCAAGATGTGTGGCATGACTCATGGGAAGGCGGGGTTGATTTTAACTGAGGCGGGGCAACATAGGAGGGATTTATCTGTGATACTAATGGTGTTTCCAAGACTTCTCTACGGCTGAGGCAAACAAACCCTTAAGAAATCTCCAGGCTCACCAGGACAGCTTTCAATCATTAATGCAATCCACCTGATGGTGTTAGGGAGCGAGTACCCAGGACAACTAATAGGAGTATTTTAGTCATAAGAAGGTTTATCTCTTCCATCACTTTAAAGTCTTGCTTTCTCTGCGGCTCTTAAGTATTTATCCTCATCATTAGCTTTTGGCAACGTAATTATGATATGTGTGATTATTCCTGTGTTTATTCTTGTGTATATCCTTTGACTAAACTGAATTCATTATTAAAATCTTAACAACAAAAATTCCAAACCCAGGTGGCTTCATCGAGGAATTCTATCAAATATTTATGTAAAATATTATACCAATGTTACATAAACTCCTTTAGACATTAGGAAATGAAGGAACTCTTCCCAATATATTTTGAGGTCAGCATACGCCTCATAACTTAGCCAGAGGAAAGCATAGACAAGAAAACTATAGCTCAATATCCTTCATAACTATAGGTATCAAACAACAACAGCAACAAACTCAACAGATTTTTGGAAGTAGAATCCAGCATTATACAAAAAGGGGTACTATACCAAAGCTATGAAGATTTATTTAAGGTTTGTTTCACATTCAAAAATCCATCCATGTAATTCACCACATTAACATAATAAAATACATGTTATCTTTTCAACAGATGCCAATAAAGGTCTCCTAATAGAAAAAGTTCTAAAACTCTCAGAAAACTAGAATTAGAAGACTATCAAAAATTCCTTCTAACATTATAATGATGAGAGAATGAATGTTTTCCTCCTAGTAGTGGGAGGAAAGGTGAGGATTCCAATCTCACCAGTTATATTCAACACTGCAGTGGCCAGTACAGCAAGGCAAGAAAAGGAAATTAAAGGCAAATGGACAAGAAAGAAAGAACTAAATTCCTAAGTCATTTAGAAAAACAGCTTCTAGAAAAAATGAGTTACTTTAGCAAGGCTTCAAGATTTAATGTCAATACAAAAAAATCAAGTTTATTTCTATACACTACCAAGAAATAGTTCCTGGAAAATAAATTTTTAAATACCACTTAAAATAACATCTAAAACCATGAATTATGTATGAATAAATTTAACAAATTGTGTGTAGACTTGAAAACTACAAAGCATTGTGGGTATAAATTAAGGACCTAAATATATGGGGAAAAAATACTATTTTAATGGGTCATAAGACCAAAACTGTTCAGATATAAGTTCTTCCCAAATTGGTCTGTTGATTCAGCCCAATCCCAGTTGAAATCTCAGCAAATTCCTTTGTAGGCTCTGACAACATAACTCTGAAACATGTACAGGAATGCAAAAATAAAGGAGAAAAAAAATCTAGAATAGCAAAAACAATTTTGAAAAAAATACACATGGAGGGTTTATATTGTTGGATTACAAATTTTAACATAAAGCTACTGTAATCAAGAGCCAAAGGAAAAAAAAAACACATATTAATGGAACAGATCAGACAATCTAGAAAAAATAGACCAGGCTTATATGATCTATTGATTTTTGACAAAGTGCCCAGGGTAATTCAATAGAAGAAAGTCAATTCAATAGAAGAAAGTCTTTTCAACTAACAGCACCAGAACAATCGAGTGTTCGTATAAATTCACATTCATATCCATATAAACCTCAATCCTTATCTGATCCCACACAGAAAAATTAATGTGAAATGGATCATAGAATTAAAGATAAAAACTAACTCTCTAAATGGTACGACGACTCTGGAAAACAGCAGTTTCTTATACAGTTAAACACACAATAGTAAAACTCACTAATTCCTCACTAATTCCTCACTAATTCCACACGTACGTAGTGATCAAGTATGCCAGCTATTAGCTTATGAACTTCAGTTCCGTATCTACCTTTCATTGCCTGCTGTGTGATAATGGAGATGAATACTATAAATATTTCCCCTTTGCCAGGTGGTGTAAGGGTAAGCTTTATAGTAGAGGGTTCTGGAAACAATGAAGAAAGAAAGGGTTTTTTTTCTCTCTGGTTCAAGTATACTTCTCCCCTCACGATCTTCCAAGGCACACAGGGGGGTTTTTTTGTGGTTTTTTTTTTTTTTTTTTTGCATTGCCAGTGGCCAAAGCATATGTATGGCACCTTCCCATGGGTGGCTTTCCTAGGCCTTCCACCTGGAGGCTTTGTAATAGAAAGCTACTGCCAGGGCACCTCACTGTGAATAGCTTTCCCAGGACCCATAGAGCAGCTTCCCCACCAGTGTCCCCCACTAAGCACCTTCTCTTGAACAGCTTCCCCGGCACCCACAGGAAGGTATTACTGGCAAAGCAACTCCACTGGATTGGCTTCTCTCACCGCTCCCTAAGGGTGCTTTTGTATTGACTGCCACTGTATGCCTCCTCTGGGTAAACAATTTCTTCCCTTGGTACACCGCACAGTGACTTCCCAGGGCATGTGGCCAGGGAAGCACAAGCCCTTGGACAACTTCCTGGCCCCATTCCACGTATCTTGGTGGTGAATTCTGGAGCATAGCACCTCCCTGTGGACACTTTTCTCCCTCTCTTTTTTTTAAA
>PITA01023275.1:0-28517 GCA_004023965.1 Spilogale gracilis
ACACACTGGCATTTTAATATGTTATGCTGAAATGTGCCATGTAAAAGACTGCTAGAATCAGCAATACTTCAAAGATACTTTTCATCAAATGTGGAGAATTGGGATTTGAATCTGATATCCCTTCCAGCAGAAAAATATTCCTGTGGCATTAAGTCTACTGAATAACAAGAACCAAATCAGGCAATTCTAGTTTCCCGTTCTTTTACAGACTTAAAATAAGTCAAGCTCTGCCCCAACCCACCCCGCCTATTCCAGCACAGGACGCTTCCTCTCAAAGTGTACGCAAAACTTCCTGGCAGGTTTGGGCAAGCTACAATTCAGATACTCATCAAGAAGCTACGCCGCCAAGAGGACAAAATACCAGACCAACATTGAGAATACCCTAGTTAGGCATCACAAAAATCACACACTATAATATGCTGTTAACTGCCAAATTTAGGCTATCATAGCTGTTCCGAAATTGAAAATTCATTTACACTAATATAAACTAGATCCATGTGTGTACATGTGTGTCTATGTGTGTATGTGTGTGTATATACGTGTTTGTGTATAATTTTCATGCAATGATCTTAAAGCTTTGGAGACAAGGGTTCTTAGCCTAATTCCAAGTCTTGTCCACATAGCAGTATTGACATGCACCAACTCTGCTAAAGGGCAGAAAAATGAAAAAGACCATGGCACAAATTTTTAAACAATTTTAGGTTTAATTACATAATGCACCTGTAGATGTCTAGCATAAACACAATTGTAAAAATCTACATCCTATTTTAGGGTATTTTTCCACCTCCCAACCCTTAAAAGCTGTACAGTTATATAAAAAAATGTGACTCTCAAGCAAAATAAACTTTTTTCTTTTTTGCAACATACAAAATAAGTTAAATGATTCAGAAGGTCTTGAGCCATTAAGTATCCCAATGACTGTGTTCTGGCCATCCATAAGCATGACATGCAGCTCCTGGTCTGTGACCAGAACTCAATAAATACAGGTCAAACAAAACCCCAAACACTTAAATTAGATTTCTTTCGAAAGTGATGAAAGTCAAGAAAATATATAATTAGGGTTAACAATTCCATTCTTAACTTACATCATCCAGTGGCAAAATGAACAAGGCAGGTCACTCAGTCTTTAGTGCATTTACTAGCTTGTACCGGTTTGGCAAAAAACACAAATGTAGTTCCTTTAAATGTTTTTTTCTCATTCAAAATGTCTAAGGAGCTTAATTAATAAATTTCTATTCATCTAATAATTTGTTATGTCCTCTCGTATAACTTATGCATAGGATAGATATATCTTAAAAGTTACTAAAATAAAAATAACATTTTCATTAACTGAAATCACCATGTGCCAGAACTGGGTTTGCAGTATTTCCCAGAATGAAATCATATAAATATAAAATGAAAAAAAAAAATTGAGCTCACATGACCAAAATGAGGGGGGAAAATCCACTAATGGAGCCCTATTCTAATGAATTTCTGAGAGGTTTATATGAACAAAAGAAGTACTGAGTGTACAATCTAAAGTGGTTATATATGAAGCACACTAGTTTGACTTATGAAGACTGCGTGCTTGCTAGGGAATGACTCTTCTTCAATGTATGTTACATAGTTACTTAAGCAATTCTTGGCACTCAAAAATGGTAAATGATAATTTAAGCTTAAGTGAAATATCCTGAAAACAAATTATTACATGTACACATAATACAGTAACCCAGTTTAAATACACTGATAGCAAAGGGCCTTGTCTTTTTGGATTGGTATAAAAATAAGAAAATCAGCAGCTGAACTGCCACTTACAAAGTAGGTTTACAGGTACACACTGGGAATGGTGGATAAAATAGGAATGGATTTTATCCTAAGAAGGTCTAATAACAATATTAAGCAGAGGGCTAGGTAGATTATAGCAGATATGCAGTCTTGGCATTCTTACTTCTTAAAGAACCAGGAATATTTTCTTAGAATATCAAACCAAGAAGAGGAACAACTTCATTATTTTTCTCTAGACTTTCTGTAATTAAATGTTCATAATTTCACATCAGTCACAATTATTTGTCTTTTTACAATGTCAATGATTTCAAAGGATTCATTTTTAATTTCGGCTAACATCTAAAGGATGTATACATATATTAATTTATATATATACATACATATATGTATGTTCTATTTTTTAAAAAAGATCTGGGTCTTTGAATACTTGTTCTATAGCTGTGAGGCAATTCTGGACCTGTTTCACTGTGTTGGTGAAGGGCAGAGTTCACAACTTTCTCTGAATATTCAATGTACAGATTCCTTGGGTTCCTTCCAGTCATATGGTAGAACTTGCGCATGGTTAACATCACTCATCCCCACAAACGTGAGCTAAAAAGGCATTCATTGTGACAAAGCAAATTCCATCAATCCCATTTAGAAACTAACATTTCCCCACCATTTTACCTCTAAACAAGTAAACGCCTACATTTTTCTTAGTAGATATACTTTGCTCAGATGCATACTGTGGAATGGGCTCTATCAACCAAAAAGTGAAAACTGGAGCTTGTAGTATCCTTTTAAAATTTGTTAAAAAAATTTTTTTTTCAACAACTTTTTAGCATTCGAAGTCCTTGGTTCTTTGGCAGGTCATATTTAAAAAAAAGAGAGAGAGAGAAACTATCAATGGACATGAATTTATTCTAAATGGAATTCTTCTTTATTCTTTGCATCTGCAACCTTGACCAACTGGAAAAAGATGTGTCAAGGAAACCCAACCTCAATGTTATCTGGTAAACTCTTGAAAAGCTCTCTGCGTCATTCTCTAATAATGTGCCAACAATGGACAATGTTTTACACTACACCCTATTTCATCAACACAAGCCTACAAAACTGAAATGTGTATTTTCAGTGTAAGTTCCTTTCATATATTTTAATTCAAAGCTGCTGCTTTGTGAAAATTTGGCTAGTTTTCAAACCTTCATAGAAATTGCAAACTAAGTATTCTGCGCACTAAGCTACACCTCCCCTTAATACATGTGCTATACTGTGGAGTGTGACATTACAAAAAAGGTTTAAAGTATCAAAGGACTCGATTATATGGCAGCTACAGATGGATCTAAATCCATGATTAGTATTCTAAGGATCCAAGATGTTCGAAATTCTAGATGAACTGCTGCTTTCCTATGCTCTGTCCAGTTCCTAATGACTGAACTACATCTTTGGATACAGGACATTTACTTTTTTCTACATATTTTTTAACTTCTTCAAAGCATGTTCAGTTAATATTTCAGTGAACACAAGACTCTATGAGGGACTAAATCTAATCACCAAGCAGCAGAATTGGTTTTGAACTGTCCAACATTTAATTGCCCATAATTAACCTGTCTGCATAATAATTTGTAAGTTCCAGCCGCTTGGATTGCACTCTTTGTAGACATGAAATGGTAAACATCCTTAATCAGAATGTAAGGTTAGAAGGCAGACATTCACTATCAAATTCACAAACAATTCAAGTTCGGTAAATTAACGGGCAGCAAAAGTGGTGTCATAACCCATGTCAGTGGGACCTATGCTAACTGAATACTCAGCCTTTACTATGATTAACAATGACCTTTTGCTCTCTGTAAGAAATGGGGGATGGAGGGAGAACTTCATTATTTCACATTAGGCATCCTGTAAAATAAATAATCTACTCCACTGGATACTTCTTATCACTTGCTTAGCTACGGAGTGGTGGAAGCAGGAGCTGTTGTGTCCAGAGGTAGAGACAGCATATGTGGGAGTTTCTACACGGTAGTGGCTTTACCCAGCTGCAGGACTAAAATGGTAGAGGAAGAATGCAGACTGGGAACGCCACCCGCGCATTCTAACCACTTACCTTGCACTAGTAGGAATCCTTCTATTGCCTGACTGTTAGATAGTTAAAAAGGCTAACTAACATTGTTACCTGACTTTCAAACAAATGAACAAACCGGGCTAGATCCTCTACTGTCCATTAAGTGTAAGCCCTTCCCTCCCGTCCAGTGGAACACTGTCTCAAAATAAAAATCACAACTTGCTTGGAACCACATGCTATTGGTGCATCCTGTTTTTAGGCTGCTTTCATTATTTTATTTTTTTACACAGATACATATACATTGCTAGAGTCAAAGCAAAAATATTAATGGGCAGGTACTACACAACTAAAGTGAAACAAAACAAAACAAACAGAAGAACCAACAAATGAAAAATAACAGCTATAAACTTTCAAGGCCAAAAGATAAGATTTAAGGGCAAACCTGTTGAGGAAGGAAAAGAAGGAGTATAAAGTTTCTAGAGAGGTATTTATAATGCAAATCTAATGTCAGCTTTTTAATAATAAAAAAGAGAAGTGCTTTACTATACACTGACTAGCACATATAATGCTTAATTTGGAAAGAAAAATTAACAAGTTCCTTGGGCCAGCAGCAGATATGGTGTGTCTATTGCCGGCAACAGACACAACATGGGAACAGAAAATCCCAAATCCCAGGGCAAAAGTATTCACAGAAGTAATGGCTGAAGGTTTCAGAATTCGACAGGCAAGGTTGAATCACAAGTGCTACACTTTGTACAATGTTATTTATGGCTCTGCCTGAAATTGTACAGCTGTTAACAGTAACTAAATAAGACAAAGTTCATACTTTAGTGTCAATTACATGTTAGATATTTAGTTATAAACCCCTTTTTCTGGAACAAAGGGCTTATCTTTCATTAAAGTGTTGAGATGTTTGAAATGGATGATGTCATGCCCATTAAGTATATTGGCGGTTCTCAATCAACTCTAGGTTGGTCATGTGACTATCAATGAATTTTAATAGAAGTCTAATGGCCAAAGGCCAAAGCTACATTCAAACCCTGCTAATATATCCAGGCAGATAGGAAATTCCAATGCACGCGTGCACACACACACACGCACACACACACACGCACACACACGCTAAAACTCAAAACTAAAAACCTCCCAAAGGAACTGCTTTGTTTGTAGACTTCAATTTGAAGTAGATACTAAGGGCAAGAATAGACCAGTTAAAATTCACCTGAAAATCCTTTCCCCGTCATCAAGTGTGCTAAAATAACGCTGTCAGCTTAGCATCTCTTCATGTATGTTATGTATAGATGTATTACTTTCAAAATGGGATATTTCAGATATTTAAATATTAAGTGGCCAGAAAACAAGAGTTACACTGTCTGCAAAGTTTACAGTCCACCTGGGCCTAAAGAAAGACCACACGTACTGCACTAATAACTCACTACTGATAGGATATTAGAGGCCACCTCATCACCACTGCATAAAGCTGCTTACAAAATTTGCTGCTAGCACAATCTGGTTGTCAAAGCTTCATTATACATTTTACTATACAAATGTTTTTCAGATGATTTTTTTTTTTTTAAACAAGAAACTCCGCTATAACAGAAACTCAGGTTAGAGTTTTTAATGATGGTGCTTTCTCCATCTCTTCTTTATTAAGTGTGGTTATCTCCAATAGTAAACAAGTTGATATCATGAATGCTGTTACTGAATGACTTATGTATGATGTTATATACAGTTCTCAAACTGCAACAATACAGACTAGAACTTTTAAACAGTCTGCTCATCATCATCTAGGCCATGAATGTTTAAATATATATATTTAATATGAAAAAGCTAAAGCACAAGTGCTTTCTCCCACCCCTAATTCTGTTTTGGGCCCTCACAGATTCGGAATGCATTCTTATCCACCCTTTTTTCACAAAGTCAGGAGAGCTCAGGAAATATAAAGTCAAAAATATACAAATCTTTGTTGTTATTATAATAAGATTTTTTTCCATGAATGAAATTACCAAGGACCATGAACTTGGAAAAAGAAAATCAAAAGGAATTTACAGCAATTATTTATCTTCAAAGTTCAAAACTGGTCACTTCACAGAAAGACTTCAGGGTTTGTTGAAATTTTTCTTCTAAAAAGTCATTCTGTAGTGGAGTTTTCTAGGAAAAATAAAACAGCTTTTAATAACTGGCCCGCTGGTGTGAGAGCTACCGTGGAATAAATTAGCACAAAAATGGAAAAAAAAGTCTTATAACTGTTCACTGTTACAGACATAATCAACAAGGTCAGTCACTCTTAAAAGCTCATCCTCCTCCTCTTCCGGTGCCCCTGCCTCCTGCCCACCATTTGTCCCATTGGGGGCCAGGCTCGCACTGGCTGTGCTGTTGTCCTTGGGGGTCTGAGGCTTCTCAGCTGGCTTGCCAATCAAGTTCTCAATGGCTTTGCCAGGACTCTGTCCATTGGTGGAAGGCAAGTCCACTAAGCTATAGTCCAAAGGGCTCCCCACCTTGCCTACATTTTCAAAGTCCTCTTCCTCATCGCTGTCTATCCGATAGGGCTTCTTGGTGCTCTCCTGTTCTGAGGGCAGGACCCTGGGCTGGCTGTCATGGGCAGGCTGATCTGCATCTCCATGAGCATTGTCACAACTCTCCTCCTCGTCTGTCTCAATTCGGTGGAGCCGTTTTCGAGATGGTTTGCCTTCTTCTTCCTCATCTGCTTCTGAATACTCATCTGTGCTTCGACCCCGCTTTCGAACTGACCGCTTTGATTCTTTAGCTAGCTCATCATCTTCAGAGTTCTTGGACATATAGCTCTCTAGAATAAATAGCACATTTAAGCCATCGACATAGTTAACCATAACAGATTTAAGTAATTTTCCTTTTCCTCCCCACAGTCACCCCATATCCTGCTTGCAGAACTGCCCATGCATCCTATTTCCCTCCAATGACTGGCCTGATTTCTCTCTCCTCTCAGGCCTGTAACAATCCACAGAATGATCCAGTGTGTTTTCTAATGGATATTTTAGGAAAAAACAAAGTCATATTTCTTAGAAAAGAAATAAGATGATCCTTAAATGAAGACAGGGTGGTCATAAACCGAGAAACTCTATCCACTATCCCTCCAATTACAGAATCAGGTACACAGACTGATAAGGAAAGATTAAACTGAGCGCCCAACTTTGGGCATCTGAAACAGTGTGCTCACTCTTAACCCATGTTATTAAATGTCCTTCCTTGCTAGTCTTTAAATGTCTTCCCGTTGTCTGGATTTACACATAGGTGGTCACATCTAATCTCATGGTTTTGCACTGAGATGTTGATGACTTTGTTTTAGGCCACCCCTAAATTCCAGACTCATGTATCAACAACCTGCCTATTCAACATCTATGCTGCAATTTCTAAATAGGCATTTCAAATCTAACATGTCCTGAACCAAGTCTGACACTCTGCCTCAAACCTGCAATGCTTCGGGCTCCCCGATCTGAGTTACTGGCTACTGTTCTAATTGCTTAGTCATTATTTTGATTGTTTTCTTTCTCCCATCTAACCAAATGGTAAAACCTCTGAATCTACCTTCAAAATAGAGCCATCATCTGACTGCCTGTTACCCCTTTACGACCACTGCCCTAATCTCACCCACCATCACCTCTCACTTGGCCTGTTTCAGTGGGTTCCCAATGGGTCTCCTAGATTCTGCCCTTCTCCCCTTAAATTTATTCGTAACACAGCTACTATAGCAAATGAAAATGTCATATCATATCACTGCTCTGCTCAAACTCCTCCCATCATTTCTCTTCTCACAAAGAATAAAATCCAAAGTGCATACTATACAACATCCTACCAGGCTATCCTTTATGGTAGCCACTAATCACATGTGGCTATTTTAAATTTAAATGCATTTAGATGAATTAAAATTAAGTAAAAATGAAAAATTCAGCTCCTCAGTTGTACCAGTCACATTACAGGTGCTCACTAGCCACATGAGGCTAATGGCTACTATACTGAACAGAGATGTAGCATATTTCCATCACCACAGGAAGTTCAACCAGATGGCACAGTTCATCACAGGTTGGCAATTTGGTGTGGTTTTTTTTTTTTTTTTTTTTTTGGGTAAAAAGGCAGGCCCTACAGTCTCTATTATGACTACTCAACTTTATGTAAAAGAAGCCACAGACAATATGTAAGAAACAATGGGCATGGCTGGTCCAATAAAACTTGATTTACAAAGTATTTACACAAACAGGTGGGCTGTAGTTGCAATATCCTGCTCTTCGTGATGGGACCCCTGAACAGGGCGGGGGGTCTCTGTATCACCTCATGCAATTCTTCCCTTCACCGATTCTCCTTCAACCGCCCTGGCCTCCTCTCTGTTCCTGAACACAACAGGCACAAACCTGCCGCTAGGCATTCACATTAGTTGCTCCATCTGCCTGTATCACTCTTCTTTCAGATAAATGCATGACACACACCCAACATCATGTCAAGTCTTTACCCGAATGAGGTCTTCTTGATGAGGCGTTCCTGTGGTGTCCTATCTGAGATCCCAGCCACTCTCCCAACCCCTCTTTCTCCTTTATTCTTCCCCATAGCATTTATCCCCACCTAATACAGGATGGGTTCCACTTATTTATCTTGTTTGTTATCTCTCCCCCTAATTAAAATAAGGGTTACACATGGGAGTTACATGTTTTTGGCTGTTTTGTTCACTGTTCTGGTCACAGTGCTAGAAAAGTGACCAGTGCAATAAGTATTTGTTTTTAATAGATGAATTACTGAATTTGTCTTTAATGACACAATCAGATGTTCATCTCCTTTCCTTAGCTTCCCATGTTCAAACATTTTTTTCCCTTTCCTAGCTTGGACTCAAACTTAACTGATAGGGATCTTTGAAATCTTCAAGACATCATAAATGATGGATAATTATTAAAAAGAAAGGGGCAAAAGTGAGGGTTAGAATCACTTAAAAGAACTGGAATAACCACAAGACTAAATGGTTATAACAAATTCATATTTTAGAGTTTTTCCCATACTCCTGGTATGAAGCACAGCTAAAACTATTAAGAAACAAAACAGTTACCAACTGAAGACTACTGTCAAGGTGGAAAGAGACAGCAGGCCCCTGTATCAGAAACTGCTTATAGTTATCCAGGGCATAGGTTATCGCAAAATGAGGGCCGTGAATAATAAGGGAACAGAGAATACTTGCTCAGATTTTCTGAGATTGGTCGATTTCAGTGAAGAATTATTACAATGGAGACATTAAAAATTGGTGTCTTACGAAGTATCATTTACTTAAACTATGAAAAGGGATCAGGCAAAAAATAATGGATTTTGTCTCAAAGATATCACCTTATTACTGAACTTCTATGAAATGCTACAGAACCACAATCCTGAGTTTACTTTATAGCTTCTATTAATGCCTTGTCCAGACTTCTGTAAACTAGAGATCTACTACTTACCTTCACTCTCTGAGCTGGAAAGCCTACGCTTGTGAACTCGTCTGATTTCTTTCCCACGTCGTAAACTCTTCTGGGAACCATCACTTTCGGAATCTTCTTTGTAGTTAATTTGTCTTTTCTGGTTCCTCCTTGACCGCCTCCGCCGAGTTTCTACAAAATCATCACTAAAATCATCGCTAAAATCACTTTCTGTTCAAGGAAAAAGAAATACAAAATTTAAGTCTATTACTGAGAAATGTAATTAGCTTAGGTTATAAAAATGTTCAGTAATAATAATTCTTAATAATAATGGTTATAAGTCTCTCTCCTTTTTTTTTAAGTAGGCTCCACATCCAACATGGGGCTCGAACTCACAAGTCTGAGACCTAGATTCACATGCTCTACAGACTGAGCCAGCCAGGTGCCACTACTAGGCTCTTATTTTCCTCTTAGTAGTATGAGTTAATGTGTAGGGGTCTCTAATGGCAAAGCTCACTAATGTTTCTTATTAGCAGTCAATGAGAATAAAAGATGTCTTTTAAAAATTTTTTTTTAATTTTATTATTTATTTATATTAGTATATAATGTATTATTTTTTTCAGGGATGCAGGTCTGTGAATCATCAGTTTTACCCGATTCACGGCAGAGCAAAAGATATTTTATACAGGGGCACCTGGGTGTCTCGGTTGTTAGGTGTCTGCCTTCAACTCAGGTCATGATCCTGGAGTCCCAGGATCGAGCCCCGCATCAGGCTCTTTGCTCAGCAGGAAGCCTGCTTCTCCTTCCCCCACTCCCCCCGCTTGTGTTCCCTCTCTAGCTGTGCTTCTGTCAAATAAATAAATAAAATCTTAAAAAAAAAAATGTTTTATACTATCTTTATCTCATTCAATCTAGAGCTACCCAGCCCGGGACACAGCTGCTCTTCTTGGTGACTATTTGGTTACTATTCTGCCTCAAAATAATCTGCTATTCCTATGTGTACAGATTTATAGTACAGTGATACCTTCACAATGCACTGCACATCTTAAAATCTCTAATCCCAGAAAACTGAGAAAACTGTTTCAAAGAAGTATACAATGGGAGTTATATTTTTGGCTTTTTTCCATATAGAAATCAAATCTGCTAACTATAGCATACCGGGCTACTTCATCTCTCCAAGTGTTGTTAAAGAATGCTACCCTCACTGTCTCTGATTAGTAAACAAGAGGCCATGACCTTGTGTTACAGCAGTTTTTCAGGTGCGCTAACAAATTACTGAATTATCTACTGAATTATCACATCCAGCCTTGTTCTCTAATGAATTTCAAACATTTCAAAAAGGCTCACCAACAATCTGAAGGAGTACCTACTGGCCAATCTAGGAAAAACTGAGCCTACACAGTGATGATAACATATTATACCCACAGACTAAAATAAGAATCCACAAGTATATACTGATATAAAGAAATAAGTATATAGGGGAGAAGGGGAAATGCTTTCCTCAAGAACACCAAATCATGAATATAAAAGGGATGATGGAGCCAGGAAATCATCAATGAATACTAAAACTATGGGTGAAACACCTGAAAAGAAATGATATTATATATAGTCTCAAAATGCCCTCCTGCGAATTATTGTTAATTATAAAGGGAAAAATATTGAGACCTGGAGAACATATATTAGTTTTGTGATATTCCTGCTGAAAAATGTATACCCTCAATCTAATCATAGGAAACAAAAAAACCACGATTGAGGGACATTTTATAAATTAGCGTATATTCTTCAAAAATGTCAAGATCAATAAAGACAAAGTTTGAGGAATATTCTAGATTAAAGAAGACTATAGACATGAGTAAACATAATGCAAATTCCTGGATTAGATCATGGCCTAGGAAAAAAATTGATATAAAGAACAATTTTGGGATACCTGATAGAAATCTGAATGTATACTATTAATTAGATAAAGTAGTATATCACTGTTTTATTTTTAAAGATTTTGTTAGAGAGAGAGAGCGTGCACACGCACACGCATGAGCAAGGGGAGAGGGAGGGGCAGAGAGGGAGAAGCAGGCTCCCCTGGTGAGCAAGGAGACTGATGTAGGACTCGATCCTAGGATCCTGGGATCATGACCTGAGCCAAAGGCAGATGCTTAACCGACTGAGCCACCCCGGCACCCCTTGGTGTTTTAAAATATCTGATTTTGATAATTCTACTATAGTTATATGATATATGAACCAAAAAAATCCACAAACCCAGCCAGGTGAGGGAGGTAGTAACTCCTTCCTGGCTGTAACATTACCTGAGTGAGAGGACAGCTACCTATCTGCCAATTCTATAAAGTATTCTTATCTGTTCTTTTTAGATGCTATGCCTGTCACTGTTCATTCAGTTAATAGGGATAAGCATAAAATATAGGAAAATCAACTACTGTTCATTTATAAAAACAAATGAATCACACACTGATAGTAATCTAAGTGTTAGAAATAACTGGTGAACCTTCTCTTTCCAACTGCTAGATATCTGAGAAAAATGTTCTCAGCTTATTGAAAACAAGTCCAAAGAAACTCTATGAAGATAAAGTCTAGGCATGGAAACTTTGCACCAGAAGAATTCATTACAATCGTAAATGAATTTGGTATACATTAAATATCCATCTGTATGTATGTATGTATTTATAAAAGATGTTATTTATTTGTCAGAGAGAGAGAGAGCACGCGCACAAGCAGGGAGAACAGCAGACAGAGGCAGAAGCAGGCTCCCTGCTAAGCAATGAGCCTGATGCGGGGCTCCATCCCAGGACCCTGAGATCATGACCTGAGCCAATGGCAGATGCTTAACTGACTGAGCCACCCAGGCATCCCTATTTATTTATTTTTAAAAATTAATTTCTTTGTGAGAGAGAGGGAGAGAGAGAGAGAGAGGGAGAGAGATAGCAAGAGAGGGCATAAATAAGAAGGAGAGAGAGAAGCAGACTCCCCACTGAGCAGGGAGCCTGATTTGAGGCTCAATTCCAGGACTGTGGGATAATGACCTAAGCTGAAGGCAGATGCTAAATCGACTGAGCCACCTATACGCCCCGTATTTATTTTCCTCGATATGCTTTATGTGCTTTCTGTGAAAAACTTAGTTACTACTGAGTCATAAGAAGAGAATTCAAAGTTTTCTCAGAATGCTTATATTACCAACGAATGGAATTTTATCTTAAGAACCCTTAACTCCAGGGCGCCTGGGTGGCTCAGTTGGTTAAGCGACCGCCTTCGGCTCAGGTCATGATCCCGGAGACCCGGCGGGCTCCCTGCTCGGCCGGAAGCCTCCTTCTCCCTCTCTCACTCCCCCTGCTTGTGTTCCCTCTCTGGCTGTGCTTTGCTCTGTCAAATAAATAAAATCTTTAAAAAAAAAAAGAACTCTTAACTCCAGAAGTTCTAAGAATTGAATCGGTGTGATATGGGTACAAATTATTTTTACCAGAGTCTCTACTATTCTCCTCAGACTCCTCCTCTTCATCATCATCAGAGTACTTTTTCTTTGGGGTCTTTCTCCGCAAACGCCTGCTTTGCCTCATTGGCCGGGAGGGATGTCGCCTAAGTCTCCGGCTACAGAAATCAGTGTCACTGTCATCATTAGACGGTGGGTCTTCTTCACTTTCATCCGGGTTTTCATCAGATACAACAAACTCATCTTGAGATCTGTCGAAGAGAAACGAGATGAATTATGATTCTGAGTTCAAATTTTATCAAGTCCAATGAAATCGTTCAGGAATGATTAATGTAAAACACCTGGAACAGTCTACCAATCTGTCTGTTAATAAAATGGAGAAAGGTTTTGCCATCTAGTTTTCTCTTTGGAGGAGTTAAGAAGATGAACTGATGCTGATTTTTGTACATAAATTGCTTTGGCGCCTTGGGATGTCCCCCACATGCCTTAAATTTAACATGTTCCCAAAAGAATTCATTATTTCCTAATCTATTCCTTCCTTCTGTCTCTGAGCCTTATATTTGGAACTATCACCCATCCAGTAACTCAAACCAGAAACCTAGTATTTTTCTTAATTTCTCTCTTTTCATTTCTCACATCTCATCAATTATTAGCTCCTCTCTGAGTCAACCTCTTAAAGATAGTATCTCAACCCTGATCCCTCTTCTCTGTTGGGCACTCATCTCCCACCTAAACGACTACAGCAATTGCTCAGACAGTCCTTCAAGTCTCTAGACTCATTTCCCCTCCAGACAGCCTCCAAATGAATGCCAGGATGAAATTTTCTGAAACATAAACCTCATTAGCCTGATGCTTAAAAACCCATCCATGGGCTTTCATCATCTGCAGGGTGAGAGTGCAAATTCCTGTTCATGACAAACAAATTGCTCCATCACCTGCTTCCTTTTTATCTTTTAGCCGCATCTCCAGTCGGGCCCTCTTTACTTCTTCCCCATATTCTTGCTACCCTGACATACCAGGAGCTTCCTAAGTATTCCATGATGTCTTATGCCTTGCTGTCTTCAACATGTGACTCCTCCTAGGGTACCCTCTCTGTCATCCCACTTCAACATCTCAAACTCACTGATTTGCCCAATTTTTCAATCCTCAAATTTCAGATTAAGATTTATTTCCACTAAGGCTTTCCTTGAACTCTAAATTCATCAAACTTTCCTTTTATACCCTAAGTTAGGGTTAATTTTATCTATATTGTAGTAGCAATCACAGAGAATGAATTTTTTTGTGGTTTACATGTTTGTTTCTCCCACTAACAATCTGAGAGGAGAAACTCTGTGGTATTGTTTTAAGAGCTGCTCTGCCAGAAAATCTTTCCAGATTTTCCATACTAGATTACCTTCCCCAACCCAAACCTCTATGGGTCACCAGAGAATAGTACCTCATTACCTGTACTTGTCTAATTCTCACATTTGACTAGGAACCTCTCATGGACATGCTGGTGGAAGGTGGCAGGGAGATGCACAGCAAATGAATACTCAATTCCAGTTAATAAAATGTAAACAGGATTTTGAATATTAAACAACCATGAATCAACTTTGTTTTGATCTAAAAAGAACCAAGATCTGCACTCTTAAATTTGTTTTAAATAGCCTGAAAATAGAAAGAGATCGTCCATGTGCACGAAGGACCAAAGCCGCGTCACAGCATGGCCGAGCTTCTTTGTGAGCCCCATTTAAGCCTATATCCAGGGAGTGGGATCTGCTGGCACACCACGCACCCATCGCTGATCTTGAATTCATCTTCACTCTCTTCTTCATCCAGGTTGCTGTCACTGTCCAGATCATTCAGTCGCCGGCGTTTCTTCCGGCGTGCAGCAGCTGCCCTCTGGGGTCGTTTATTTTCTTTTCTTTCTTCATCCAAAATAGTAGAGATGTCTTTCCCACGGTGACCTGTGATGGTAGAGATATCTTTCCCTCGGCCGGCTCCTGAGTTGGGGGACGGGGAGGGAGGGCAGGGAGAGGGCAATAAAGGGAATACAGAGGGTGGAAGAGAAACAACAGTAGGCTTATTAAAAGCTTCTCTTTAATATCTAGAGCTGTCCTTGTTCATGTTTAGGCTCATTTATTTTTTTTCCTAGAATTAAGCAGTTTTCCCACTACTTCAGCTGACAGAGCTCTCATCAAGAGAATTTTTGCATGTGTTTAGTCTACTAAGTGGAAGTTCATCATGTAAAGAACGTTTTTAAAAATTTGATATAGGGCACCTGGGTAGCTCAGTGGGTTAAGCCTCTGCCTTCAGCTCAGGTCATAATATCAGGGTCCTGGGATCGAGGCCCGCATTGGACTCTCTGCTCAGCAGGGAGCCTGCTTCCTCCTCTCTCTCTGCCTGCCTCTCTACCTACTTGTGATCTCTCTCTGTGTGTGTCAAATAAATAAATAAAATCTTTAAAAAGAAAAAAAAAGAAAATGGATTAAAAAAAATTTGATATAAACTGAACACTAGAACATTCACCCTTTTAAAGTGTATAGTTCGGAGGTTTTCAATACTCACAAAGTTCTGCAACCATCACCACTAACAAATTCCAGAACATTTTCATCAACCTCAAAGGAATCCTCATACCTATTAGCAATCACTCAAGAATCTCTTCTTACAAGTTGTCTTACCAACATGGCTTTAGAAAGAGACCAATCCGTTTTCTTTTAACTGTGTGTGCAGGACAGAAAAGGTGAGAATTCCACAGCAAAGCTGTTTAAAAGAAGGTGCAGAGAGCCCTGGAAAAGCTGGTGACTTCTTCAGACAGCCTACTTACTACTAATCTTCGGAGTTTTCCTATGTACGAATGGGAAACCACAATGTTCCATACTAGAGCACTGGTAATTGTCTATATCACTCTTCCATTCAATTACCTTCAAATTCTTAAAGACTATAAAATTAATACACTAATTTTTAAAAGGTTGATCTAAAGCCATCATTCAGATTCAGAGTATCCATAATTTTTAAGATTCTGTATCTGTAGTGATCTAAACATAACAAGAAGGTTTAAGAGGGTTTTCAATTTGAAGCAGAAGTAAATTTTTAAAAAATATTTCATTTATTTATTTGACAGAGAGAAATCAAAAATAGGCAGAGAGGCAGAGAGAGAAAGAGGGGGGAAGCAGGCTCCCCGCTGAGCAGAGAGCCCCATGTGGGACTCAATCCCAGGATCCTGCTCTATTGACTGAGCCAGCCAGGTGCCCCTAAAACAGGGCATTTTAAGTTAACTCACTGGCCAGGTCATATGAAGAAGGGGAATGATAAACACCTACCTCCTCCATCAGCTTCTTTGATATCATCTTCTATAGCTTCATCGATTGCTTCATCAAATTCATCAAATCTAAAATATATACAACAATCACATCATAGCCTGGCCTGGTACATGGGTTAGGAGGAGTTGCCTCCGAAATGAAAAAGGTCTGAATATAAATGCTCCCTGCCATGTCGGGACTGCGTGACTTGGAGTGCATCACTTCACTCCTGTTAACCTCGACTTCTTTTGTAAATCAGCACCTAATTCATTTTCAAAGACCATGTCCACCAGGCATCAGCAACTATGTCCGTGAAGAGCCAGACAGGGACTACTTCAGGCTCTGCAGACTCCACGGAGGACACAAGCGAACTTTGTTTGACACTGGGATCTGAAGTTCATGTCATCATCCTAAGATTTTCTTCTTCTGGTTCTTTTTTCAATCATTTATACATATAAAAAAACATTTGTAGGTCACGGGCGATGGCTACATGAACTGGCAGTGAGCTGGGACTTGCTTCACAGGCTACAGTTTGCCAGCCTCGAACTACACAAATCGCACGTGAGATAAGCTGAATTAGTGTTTCAGAAGTAATACTAAGTGTGAGAACTACACGATTATTGTCACTGGAGATGATATTTCTATTATTATCAAAACCCATGTATAGATGGTCAGAATTTTACAACTAGGTAAAAAGTACTTTCTCACAAGGGCCGTTGCCCCCAACTTAGAGAAGACAAGTCTAGGTAATCCGCAAGATTTCTTTACATACAAAACTCCCTACATTTTAGACCTGAGGTGACCAAAAGGATAAAGTGGCTCATCCAAAACTATGCAAAATATGGTAATTACTAGCCACGTGTGGCTACCTATATTTAAATTAATTAAAATGAAAACATCTGTTCCTCACGAGGTGGATTTTAGGTGCTCCACAGCCATGTGGGGCTACTGACTAGAAGGCTGGAGAGCAAAGAAAGAGCACCTTTCCATAACCACAGTAAATTCTACTGGACAGTGTTGGATTAAAGGCAGACGACGGATTAACAACAGTTTTTTAACAGCTAAATATTTTGCCTTTTGGTAAGAAACTCATTATAGCCATGGATTTCCTCTCTAGGAAAAAAAATATCCACACAAACAAAATTTTATCTCTGATTTCAGAGGATTCACAAGTTTCAGGTTAAGAATTCTTCTATAACATAGTTTTGAATGGCTATGTGGTATCTAATCTTATAGATGTACCACAATTTAGTTAAAAGTTTACTTCCAATTTTTTCACAATTACAAACATAGCTATGAGAAACAACCTTGCAGCTGTAGCTTAGCTTTTCTTTAACAAATTTCTGAGGAAGTAGAAATCTGTACATCCACTCATTGGGCTAGAATAACAGGTACAGAGAAAGTCAGATGCAGTTAAGAGAAAACAGTACATTCTCCCAATGACACGCTGCAGCTATAAAGTGGAAAACAACCTCTTCCTTTGACTGACTTCTACTTTCTTACTCACCGAAAAACTTGGTTTTCTAGGTCAGAGACCATCAGAACCTTTGGACTTATGGAATGGGTATCAGCAAGAATAAAACATTCCATCCTTGCATGAAGGATTTGTTACTTTTAACACTAATAAGCAGCCTTGATTTATATCCCAGATGCAGAACTTTGAAGAAGGGCTGGGACATAACACCCCACACATGGACTTCAAATTCAACACTTTCAAGCAAAGGAACCCATGTCCCTATGGGGGCTCGATCTCATAGATTTGCCTTGGGCGTAACTCTTCTTTGCTTCATTTACATTTCATCCAAACACTACCCTTGCTCAGTATCTTATCATAACTATACCTCTTCCTTTGTTTGGTGAGATGCCCATGGTTCCACCAAAAGATTTTGTTGGGCTATAGGTCTGTTGTTGGTGTTCTTGCTACCAATAAAACTGTTGGCTTTAAAGGGCATTAAAAACTGTTCTTCAAGGGTTGTAGTAATTTATAATATAACCAAAAATTTGATGAATTTTATCACTTTTTTTCTGATTTTGAAAAACAAAATTATTTTCTTATTCTTTTAATTTGAATGTGATTACTGTCAAGGCCAAAAATTACTTTCATGTTTATTGGTCATTTTTGCTTTTTCTTTTACAAGCACTGGCTTGAATCCTTTGCCCATTTTATCAGCCAGTGTGCATCTTTTCTTACTGACTTGTAAGAGCTTTTCAGGTATTAAATATTTTAAGAATTTGTCCTATGTTGCAATTATTTTTTATTTTATTTTTTTAATTTTAAAGAATTTATTTGTTTGAGAGAGAGAGAGAGAGAGAGAGAGAGAGAGAGAGAAAGCGCACAAGCACGGGGAAGGGCAGAAGGAGCTGGTAAACCAAACTGTATTTACCTATTCTTTCAACAGACATTTCTGGAGCACTTACTATTTGCTGGCACTATGCTAAGTGGCAAAGGGCAAAATAATTTGTAAAACAGATGTGGTCTTTACCTTGAATTGGGGAGAGAAATACTAATGCAGTAACTAAAACCACAATCATTACAACCATGATAAGTGCTTTCTAAGAGAATAATTGGTTGCTTTGAGGGAATATAATAGACTTGATCAAGAGAAGGTTAACAAGCTGAAAACAGAAGGGAAATCCTAGGTCGAGTAACCAGCATGTGCGAGGGAGCTTAAAGAAGACTATGGCTGATAATGACAGAGCAAGGGAAAATATGGATGAGACAGAGCTAAAAAGCTAAGTACAGAGTAGACTCTGCGGTGCCTGTAAGGGCCTTTTTAAAGGCACTGATTCCTCATCCCAAGAGCTAGAGAAATCTGACAAAGTGTATTAAGCAGAAGAGGATGACAGAGCAAATTTATGTTTTGAAAAAATCATGCTGGCTGCTCTAAAATGGCATGATTCTACAGACAGCAAGTAATAATTATATATATATATAATTATATAAGCAACTAATGAGCATTATAAAGGGAAAAGCATATACCTTTGGGTCATACTGTTTAATTAAAAAAAATTTTACACTTTTACTGTAACCATTTCCACGTATTTCATACCTATAACTTATACATTTCCGTGTTCTTGTTGACCTCCTTTCCAGTAAGTTTGCTTTGGATTTTTTCGAGTCTTTTTTCTTTTCTTCATGATCTTCAGAAAAATCTGGCTCCTGGTTTAAAAATATGATAACAAATACATAGATTATTAGGACCAAAAAAAGCTTCTTGGAATGGTTTTCTAATGTCTGTCTAGGCAGCACATCTGAAAAGATCTGAAAAAGTGAGGTGATCCCCCCATCCCAACAACACTGAACGAACACGGCAACATTAAGTAGAGAGACTAAAAAAAAGTCCCGGTGATCAAAGGATGAAGCCCTTCTGTATTAAAATTCTTATGTTTCTGTAGTTTATAATTATCTTTTTTTAAAATTTTTATTTATTTATTTGACAGAGAGAAACACAGCTAGAGAGGGAGCACAAGCAGGAGGATAAGAGAGGGAGAAGCAGGCTTCCTGCTGAGCAGGGAGCCCGATGCGGGGCTTGATCCCAGGTCTCTGGGATCATGACCTGAGCCAAAAGCAGTCACTTAACCAACTGAGCCACCCAGGCGCCCCTATAATTATCTCTTCTAAAACAATCATGATTAAGTTTCTCCACTGATAAATTTTTTAACAAATAATTAAACTGAACACACAAAAGCTATTCAGAAGATATGCAAAGATATGCTGAATCAAGGAAATAATGGACTGAGAAAAAGAAAGAAGCATGATGATGAAGGAAAGTAAGTAACCAAGACAGGTTACTTAAGCATGCGATTTAATTAAGACTGAATGAAACTGTACAGAACTAGGAACATTTCTTCATTTCAAATGAAAACCATGTTACGTGTACTTTCACTCTTGAGATATCCTTAATTAGAAATTAGACTAAATAAATGTAAAACAATATTCCTTCAAAGAACCAAATGTTAGGAACAAATACTGAAATTTCTAATAAATACCCCAAGCACAGAATTAAAAACCCAACTCCCTGAACTATTCTTTTGTCACTTTAAATAAACAACACATAAAGAAGCTAAAAACAAATAACCCAGTGTAATACAGGGTTAAAAAATAAGAACAGCCCAGAATATAAACCCCCTACAGGTGAGCTATATAAGTCTGATTTGAACGTGAGAGCACATTTTAGGGCTATCAGCATATACATACTTTTATTTTATTATTATTTTATTTAGTAGACTACACCCAACGTGGGACTCAGACTTATGACCCCAAGATCAAGAGCTGCATGCTCTACTGACTGAGCAGCCCAGCATATATTTAATTTTAATCACAAGGGAAAATATATGTGATTTCCTCAAGGTCCTAAATTTTCACTTTTAATAAAACAGGTATATTGTATATTTAAAACAATTCACATTACATAAAATGGGTTAAATTTTAGAACAATTATGGAAGTCTCTTCTTCAAAAACACTACAAACTAGAAACTTACTTGTGGAGGAATGATGTTTTCAATACTGATGCCCACATACACCAAACGTTCTTTCCTTGAAGTGAAAGACAAAAATGCACACAAAATGAGATTTGCTAAAAAGAAAATTGTTACAAAAACATTATTAACACAGACAATACTAAAGCTATGATTTCATGGCAACGGCAGAGGCCGGGTCACACATGTGTTAGCTACTGCGGGCTGTGGGAGGCACAAAACTTTCTGAAGGTAAAAACTGTAAAAAGGTGTAACCAAAACCTGTGGTCTTGGCAGTGATTATACTGATGAAATCAAACCTGTGAACTAAAGCAGACACGGAAACTTCATAAGAAGAGACATGCTACACCTCACCGACAAAGTGACTGTTAGGGGGAAAGTCCACGCCGGACAAACGGGATCTCTGCTACGCTGGAAGTTTTCATATGCGTCTGTGCACACTATAATCTCAGGGTAGTAAGTATCAATACGAAAAAAAGAATTCTATAAAATAGGACCATGTCAAGGTCCCAGTGAATGATACTAAGACCACGCATTTGTAGAGAAGGAAAAAGGCAATGCAGCCACATGGCTGGCTCGGCACCCTAGTGCTCCAGTGAAGATTATTTTTAGAGCTGGTTAACACTTCTTCAGGCAGTGTGCATTTAGAACACTAATGAGATCGCCATAGTTTCTTTTCCAAGAAACAAACCTTTGTTAGTTTTAATGCAACAAATTTCACATTAACAAACTGCTATACCCAGTAGGTGTTTTTTCTGGTTCTCCTGAACTTAATCTAATTCACCGAGGACAGATGAGCTCTTATATACAGGGCAGTGTCCAATGAACTGAACAGAAATAATGACCACCCTTCCTCCCTTTGCTTGTGACGTTCCTTATAGAAGGGAATTACTAATCTAGTTACCTGGGTCCTTTAGAATGCAGCCTTCACTGCCCTAGAAACCCTTGGCTCTGCTAACAATCTTACAGTCCTTTTGAGATGGATTATGAAGCTATTCAGTCAAAGACTGGCATATAGGAAAACGATAGTTATTTTAATCAAAACCTGATTTAAAATAGTACAGTTAATGAATTAAAAACCAGGAAAGGCAAGCACAGTACTAACTGAACTTAGCAGGGAAGGCTTCATGGATAAGCCAGAACCTGAGTTCTCTGTTACTAAATATGTTCAACACACATATCTACCCGTACACTAACCAAGTTTACTATTGTATCAGTTCCCTCTTTTATATCTCAAAATCTCTACTTTTTCACTTGATTATCTCCTAAACTCAACTGAAAAACATTCGGTTCATGTCCACCATAAATTGTGTCAGATTTGGGACTCCTAAGGGCAAATAATACATGGTTCTCGTCCTCACAATTATTTAACAACTGACTGTAGTCAGGTATAATGGAAACATGAAAAAGGAATAACTTGTTTGAAAAGGTGAGAAAGTGAAGGCTTTAAGTAGGTGGGAACAGTTGAGTAGGCTCTTGAAGGCAGACATGATTTCTCATTACAGCATTCTCTTGCTCAGTAATCTAAGAGAAAGATACGTCTTCATTCCATCTCACCACCACCTAGCTCAATGATCACACAGGCCCCAGAACTCATCATAACAAATAAGCACACACTTCCTAAAATATTTCAATTTCAGGGAACCTCTTCTTTGACGTCTATTTGCTCAGTTTCTGGCTCACTCCCTCTGGTACACTGATTTCAACAATTCCCTAACTCCTGTGGGACCTCTATCCATCAACCCTAGCCTCTTTTCACTGTTCATTACTCCCTTGTGTCCTTACTTTCCCCCTTACCTGGCTTAGACTCCACGGTCCATCATTATAAATACTCCTTTGCATACACTTTCAAATTCCTTGTCTCTTTCTCTCCTTCCCTCTGTTACATTACCTGGAAAATTCCAACCCTGATTAAATCCAACTCTCTGCTAGCAAACACTAGTAAAAGTACTCTCGAAGTACAGAGCTATTTGAATTCCCCAATAGTTTCTGGCACCAAGTTCCTGAAGGGATGTTTACCAACCAGTTGAAGGGACTTCTGAAACATCAAATTTCACAGAGCATCACAGCTCCAGCTCTGTAGACAGTTTCTGGCCAGTCACTAATTACTGATTGACAAATCCTCCTTCTTCACCATACTGTAGAACCCTTTAAGGTAGAGACCACATACACTTCATGTTGATTACACTGCCTGGCATAAAGTGAGTGCTCACTAAATGTTGCTTAAATGTTGACTGTATGAACAAAGGGAAAGATGCTCTCGTGTTTGGATATAGAGAGTAACCAAGGCCCTGAGTTTCTAGAATGAGTGCTAGAGAAATTATTTTCAGATTTTAAAAAGGATGAATAAAAAAAGCTCATTTTAAAAGCAGATGAAATGGGGCACCTGGGTGGCTTCGTGGGTTAAGCAACCGCCTTTGGCTAGATCATGATCCCAGAGTCCTGGGATCGAATCCTGCATCAGGCTCCCAGCTCCATGGGAAGTCTGCTTCTCCCTCTGACCTTCTCCCCTTTCATGCTCTCTCTCACTCTGTCTCTCTCAAATAAATAAATAAAATCTTTTTTAAAAAATCAAAAAATAAAAACAGATGAAGTTCCCTACAGTTTACACTTAATATATTCTTTACTTTAGTAATATACATATTTTGCTGTTTAGCGCCCCTAGGATTCATATATATCAGGAGCTAATGTATATTAGGAGCTAGAGATAAAGAAAACTTTATTAACCAAACTATTGGGAAGAATTAAAAAATAAAAGCAATAATTCAGTTAACTGGCTTTGTGGCAGACTGTTTCCCTCTAATAGTAACTTTGCTCTCCTTTCTGTGATGCAATCTCAAAAAGGATTTAGTGTGTGAACTGAAGCCACAATTATGGATGTCCTCTTAAAGGATGACATTTAAATAAAGAGGATTACCAAAAGTAGAAGCAAAAGCAAATGAGTTAGTAAATGGGAGACCAATAGTGTAAATAAGTATTGTGGCACATTTTAACATAAATTTCTAAAATTTTAAGTATTTCTTATTGCAACAACATACTCTTTAGTGAGGTAGTAGTCAAAACTTTTAACCAGCCTTTCCACAAAACTACTCATTTCTCAGAAAGTCGGGCAGATTTCAAAAAGAATAAAGAAAATGCCTAATTTTTTATTATGATTTAATTTGAAGCATCCTTACTTAAACCTTTTCTAGTGTCAAAAATAAAAACAGGAACTGTGAATATCAAAAGTGTCCTAATAATTATATGAAGGACTATTACCCAAAGTTTCTAAATACAAAGGTACTTAGACAACTGTTTTTTTTTTTAAATGTTTATTTATTTATTTATTTTTAAGATTTTATTTGACAAAGAGAGAAACACAGCTAGAGAGGGAATACACTCCCACACAGGGAGTGGGAGAGGGAGAAGCAGGCCTCCCACTGAGCAGGGAGCCCGATCCGGGTCTCGATTCCAAGACTCTGGGATCATGACTTGATCCCAAGTCAGACACTTAATGACTGAGCCACCCAGGCGCCCCTAGATAACTTATTTTTAGAAATGAAGTATTTTTATCTCCTAGTCAACTTTAGAGATTAATTTTCCCTTTAAACTAAGTAGCATCCATTATAAACCAGAGAGCTCAGGTGAATAGTAAGGAAAAAAACCAGGATGTGGAGGCTGAACCCACAGAGTTCACAGTATGGGTGAGAAAAGTGAGTGGATTATCAAATGAGCTAACTGTCTTAAAAGCAAGCTCAGTTGGTGGGGAAGACTGTAAGACAGCAGGTAAAAGTTACACTAGCAGCAAATGAAGACAGTAAGACCAACTAGGAGATATCGTTTAGATTTTCTCATAATATGTACAAATGGGCATCAATGATTTAAGCTTCTGAAAATTCTCTTTTAACACCTCCACTTTATTATGCAAGGTATACTCGTAGCTCAGGCCTCACCGGCTCTCCTGGGCCCCACTGCAACAGTCTCAACTCTAATTCCTTTTTATAGTTACCAGGGCACGTTTTCTGAAATAAAGATCTGATCATACTTCTCTCTCCTTTGATGGCTCTCTTAATACCTATAGAGAATAATTAAGTCCCCTAGTCACAAATGCCAAATCCGGCATTCACAATCCGGCCTCTGTCTGCATGTACAACTTCATCACCTACCACTCTCCCCCTCTCATGTTCACACTTTGTTTTTGCTTGTATTTGGCTCTTTGGCTGAAATATAATTTCTCTGCAGGTCCAGCCCTAAGTTATCTTTCAAGGACCTGTCTGATCACCCAATCCCCACAGAACTAATGGCCCACCACAGGGTTCCTGTATTGCTCTGAATATACCACCACCTAGCTACTTCACTGTACCACTGGCTGACACGGCTATATTCTGACAGGTGAGTTCCGTGTAAGGAGAGCTTTGTCTCACTCACCTTTTCTCTTCAGTTTGGTACAGAGTAGGCATGAGCTAATTGTTTAGCAATAAAATAACGAAAGAAGGTACAAATACATATAAATAAACGTAAAATTACGATCCTGATTCTGAGCCCCCCCCTTTTTTAAATGAGACTTTTTTTTTAAAAGATATTATTTATTCATTTATTTGACAGAGAGAAACAGAGCTAGAGAGGGAACACAAGCAGAGGGACCCAGAGAGGGAGAAGCAGGCTTCCCGCCGAGCAGGGAGCCCGATGTGGGACTCGATCCCAGGTCTCCAGGATCATGACCTGAGCCGAAGGCAGCCGCTTAACCAACTGAGCCAGGCGCCCCTGAGCCCCCTTTTAAAGACCAGATTGAACTCCAGTCTTACCTCCTCCAAGAAGTCTTCTCCAGCTGCTTTAAGACTACAGTGCAGTGGTAAATTGAAAAGGGAGGCATTTCTTCTGACTGTAACTTATGTATCTTATGATACAGTTCAGCATTTCAATGCCCTTTATTTTATTGATGTTAATTCTGCCCCCCAAAGAGATGACATGGGTAACTAGACCGTTCTTAGAATTCTCTTGTACTCTGATACATATCCCTCCAAAATAACTGGGCCAATACTTATTCAGAGTAGGTCTTGATAAATATTTTAAATTAGGAATTGGCAAACTTTTCCTGTAACAGGACAGATAATAAATTAGGCGTGGCAGGTAAAAGGTTTTTGCTGAAACTACAACTTTGCTGCTGTAGCATTAAAAGAGCAACACACGATATACAAAAAAATGAGCACGGCCGTATTCCAAGATAACTTTTTTTATGGACAGTGAAATTGGAATATAGAATTTTCATCTGTCATTAAGATTCTTTTTTTTTTTTAAAGATTTTTATTTATTTGACAGAGAGAGAGTACAAGTAGGCAGAGAGGCAGGCAGAGAGAGAGGAGGAAGCAGGCGCCCCGCTGAGCAGAGAGCCTGATGTGGGGCTTGATCCCAGGGCCCAAGATCATGACCCGAGCCGAAAACAGAGGCTTTAACCCACTGAGCCACCCACGTACCCATGAAGTACGATTCTTGTTTTGATTTTTTTCAGTCATTTAAAAATGGAAAATAAACAGTCCTAGTGGGCAGTACAAAAATTAGCACACCAAATTTGACCCACAGGTCATTTTGCCAATAATTCCTTTAGATAGGTATATTAACCTATACTGCAAGACAATTTTACTATCAAATTCCCAAGTAAAACATTAACACACATATCACAATACCTGCGTTCAGCACGTTCCTTCTTCTTTAAGGCAACATCCAAATCCTGCAATTGTTCTTCTAATTTCTCACACAGTAGTTTCTGAAAGAGCAAAATACGAGTGTTATTTTTCTTTAAAGTAAGCTCTATGCCCACCAGGGAGCTTGAATGCATGACCCTGAGATCAAGAGTCACATGCTCTACTGACGTGAGTCAGCCAGGTGCCCCCATGAGTTTCATTTTTAACACCTTTCCACAAACATTTATCCCTTGCATGCTGGCTCATGGATACTGTGCTATTCTGAAAGCTGACAAGGGGCCACACAGTGAATGAACACTGAGATAGTCCTTGTATTTAACTACATAAAGAGGCACCTAAGCCTCTAATGAAATGAAGTTGAGCACAGTGTCCCTGTGTTAATGCACACACTGGGGCAACTCCTAGCTTCATCCAAGAAATACATTCTATGCCTATGTTGCTGGTGGTAATCTGTGTAAAACAGCATCTGGCTCAACATGTTTACATGACAGTCATAAAAAAGTTTTAAGAATCCCACAACATTTTTTAAGGGAGAAGATTCTATGTATAAACAATGGTGCCAATCACTATTTTTTAAAAAGAGAATGGGAAAAAATCACACAACCACTCCACACGGTGACTAGGGCAAAACAGAGCTGAAGAATGTAACTGACAAAGCCACGCTAAGCCAAGGAAGTCCACTTCAACGGGAGACGCAATAACGCCCATCATTCTTAAAGTGAGATGAGCCTGGACCTGTAATAGAAAGGACCCCTGAGTGCGGTGGCACAGAAATAGTCTGCTCTTCAGCTTTCAAAAGAGATTCGCCTGAATCAAGATATGAGAGAAGTATAATACATGCTGCTATTCACAGTAGCATCATAGTGGCATAAGAAGTAGGCAGAAATTAAAAAGAGGATGAAACAAATGGATAAAGAAACTTATTTCTTCCCTCATACATCATTTTGATTGGGGTCTATCTGTGCCTGTAACAAGTGTGAGAAAAAAATAAATCAGAGATTATAATTTTATAAAAATTAAGTCTTTGAAAAATGCTCTGGGAGAAAAAAAAACAAAGGCCTAAAAGATATTAACAGCAGTTTTTTCAGTAGTCTCGAATTTCACAGAACTTTAAGCAAAAGGTAAACGGTTTTTACAAATTGCTTTGAAAACGAAAAATGTTCAGTGGCTGCAAGAGGTATTATTAATTGGAATATAAAACAGAAGACTAAAAACAAAGGTGTGCTGGGTCATACGTGTTGGCAAGGTGGGCAGAACCATTCTCCGTCCGGGATGATCATCAGAGGAGGGCGCAGGCAGGCAGTGTGATAGCCACTGTCACAAGAGTCACACAGAAGAATCTGAAATAAATCACAGGTTAATGTCAACCTAATCCTACGACTAAAATTCAGTGACTCTGAAGTGAAAGACATTTCAATATTTCTTAATACTATACTACGTACACTATACCAGTATCTTTATTTGTATAAAATTTAAAAATCTCTAACTGGGTTCTAACATGTCATTTTTTTTAAAAAGAAAAAAAAAATTGCAATATATTAAACTATAAAATTTAGTGAAAAATTACAAGTTCTTTTTTGTTTTGAAGATTTTATTTATTTACTTTAGAGAGAGAATGAGACAGAGAGCAGGAATAGGGGGAGGAGGAAAGGAGAAGGGAGAGGGAGGGGGAAAGAATTTCAAGCAGATTCCATGCTGAGCACAGAGCCTGACACAGGGTCTGATCTCTCGACCCAGAGATCATGACCCCAACCAAAACCAACAGCTGATGCTTAACTGACTGAGCCACCCAGGAGCCCCAGTTTTCCTTCTTCCTTCTTTTTTTTAAGATTTTATTTAATTTTAGGGGTGCCTGGGCGGCTCAGTCATTAAGTGTCTGTCTTCAGCTCAGGTCATAATCTCAGGGGCCTGGGATGGAGCCCTGCATCGTGGTCCCTGCACAGTGAGAAGCCTTCTCCCTCTCTCACTCCCCCTGCTTTTGTTCCCTCTCTAGCTGTGTTTCTGTCAAATAAATAAAAATTTTTAAAAAAAAGATTTTATTTAATTTTATATATTTTTAAAAGTAGGCTCCATGCCCAGCATGAAGCCCAATGTGGGGCCTGAACTCATGAACTGAGGATCAAGACCTCAGCTGAGACCATGAGTCAGGCAGACCAACTGAGCCAGCCAGGCATTTCTTTTTTTTTTTTTTTTAAAGATTTTATTTATTTATTTGACAGAGAGAAACACAGCTAGAGAGGGAACACAAGCAGGGGGAGTGAGAGAGGGAGAAACAGGCTTCCCGCCGAGCAGGGAGCCCCATGTGGGACTCGATCCCGGGTCTCCGGGATCATGACCTGAGTCGAAGGCAGTCGCTTAACCAACTGAGCCACCCAGGTGCCCCAAACTTTATTTTTTTTTAAACCTTTAAAAAAAATTTTTTTTTAAAT
>PITA01023276.1:0-28518 GCA_004023965.1 Spilogale gracilis
GCAATATGTCCTTGGTGTGCTTATTCAAGACATAGTTCCATTTAATCCTCCTCCCCCATTTAATCCTCCTCCCGGTAATCATATCTCTGTATCTCTTATCTGTATTTCTTGATCCCTCTGCCTCAATGGTCTCAACTTCTGTGAGTTTAAGCAATCACTCTGTACCCTGCAGTAACAATACTAATCCTGTCTCTAGGGTGGGTGCAAAAACAGTTAAAGATTTAACTGTACCACCCAACTTCCTCATGTGGGAATAATAAAAGACTGGGACCCTTGACAGTCATATATAGAGAGAGGAAGACTGAGAGAGGAAGAAGGAAGAGCAGAGCAGCGAAGAGACAAAGCCATGAGACTGAGAGTCTGAGAGACGGAACACAGACACAGAGAGAAAGACAGAGAGCCTGCGCAGAGAGAGGCAAAGGAAGAGAGAGCGAAGGGAAAGACAGAGAGCAAGTGATAGAGATACAGAGAGACTGAGACAGAGAGAGACAGCAACAGAGAGAGAAACAGAAACAGAGAAGCAGACAGCAAGAGAGACAGAACCAACTGTTTGCCTAAAGCTAGACTGATGTAACAAAAAAGCTATAAATAAAGAACCCTGAAGACACAGTTTTCAGGAGAGGAGATCCCCACACCACTCTTCGAGTCCGGTCTCCTCCTTCTATTGCCGACTCCGTCACCACCTTCGGGGAACCCCGACCGTCACCGTTGCCATTGCCAGGGCCAGCTCCCGGCAGTTGAAAAAGCATAAAGAGAGGTGGCTGGGTAGCTCGGATGGTTAAGCAACTGACTCTTCATTTCAGTTCAGGTTGTGATCTCCAGGTCGTGAGATGGAGCTCTGAGTGCAGCTCTATGCTCAGTGGGGTGGGAGGAGGGAGGGTTGGAGAAGGTAGGAGGGCCGGTAGTATCTGCTTGAGAGTCTCTCCCTCTGTGCCTCCCACTACTCATGTGTGCTCACACTGTCCCTCTAAAATAACTAAGTAAACCTAGAAGGAGGAGGAGAGCATGGGAGGAGGAGGAATAGGAAGATGGGGGAGGAGGATAGGGGAGGAGGGATGAAGGGGTAGGAGGAAGGAAGGGGGAAAAAAGGGGGAAGGGGGAGGAGGAGAAGAAAGAAAAAGCATGAAGAGTAAGGCAGGCCCTTGAGAGCAAGTGTGAGAAGCTTCCTTTGGATTTACAGATCCCCAGAAGGCAAGGGATTGTGAAAGCCTTCATTATTTGCATAGTAGGATTTAAAGTGAAGGTTAATGACCTAAAAATCTCTCTAAGTATGTCTATAAAACTGATTTTTCAATCTGAAGATGGCCACAAGTGAGGGGGGATATCTGAAGTTCAATCTCATCTGTTTCCCATGGACGCCTTTTCCAAAGACCCACAACTGATCTGAATGCACCAGTCTTCCTCTTATCATTAGGTAGGCCTTAAAATGCACCTGCTCCGTGATGCCTTCTTCCTTCCTCTCTGATCCTGGCAGATTTATAAAAGTCAACATTTATACCTTCAGCAACCACTGCACTCCTTCTCTGGGTCGAGAGCACTAATTTATGGCACTCATTATCACATTGTTTGAAGAAACCATCCCTTCAACAGGCCCAATAAAGTAAATAAAATGGCATTCATCACCTGGCATAGAAATCAAACCATCCTAATTGAAAAATCCCAAACATCTATAGCTCAGAAGAACAGGAAAGACCCTTGACTTAGCCATGAAGCTTGCTCCACAATGGTGCGAGGCCACCTCCACCACAAATGGCATAACTAAGGACCAGACTCAAAAGCAGACTAGTGGAAGACGGAATCTTATTCCAAGTGCTCAAGACAATTTTTTGCCTGTGTTCAAACACATGCTGTATGACCATCAAATAATGAAACTGATTTCCATGTGTGAGTCATGGAATCCTTATTTTAGAGCCATACTCACCATGTTGTTGATATTGAAAGACACACTGAGAATGTTCAATAAGCAAGCCACATGTGTGTTAACTGCCCCATAAAGCACAGGACTTATCAAGACTGTGAGGAGTACACATTTTCTGGTCTAAGATTCACTAATAAAAAAGATATACCCAATAATTTCCTTCATGATGGTTTTTTCTAGCGACTGATCTTTACACCCAGTTTGTTGATCTCTGACAAGCTTTCAAGATTAACTGAGCTTTTTAAGGTCTCTTGACCTCAGGGAAAATTTAATAAAGGAGGGCAGGCTGGATAAACAGGAAGTCTCACTGTACAGAAGTACTCATACAGCATGCCCTGCAAACTACGTGCTACTTGCTTCTTTACTGTAAGTTAATAAATATGTTTTTCATAAGGAAGTACAACAGTGCCACCAGACAGGGAAGGAGTTCAGAAGGAAAAGTATGTGTGCGGGGAGGGGACTTCCAAAATTATTAACATAAAAACAGAGCCTGTATCCACTGGTGTGATTCAAAATAAAATGAATACTGATTATTTTTTAAGTTTAAGAAAATTAGTTCATTTTAGGGAGTCTGGGTGGCTCAGTGGATTAAAGTCTCTGCTTTCAGGGGCGCCTGGGTGGCTCAATTGGTTAAGCGACTGCCTTCGGCTCAGGTCATGATCCCGGAGACCTGAGATTGAGCCCCACATCGGGCACCCTACTCCGCGGGAAGCCTGCTTCTCCCTCTCTCACTCCCCCTGCTTGTGTTCCCTCTCTACCTGTGTTTCTCTCTGTGAAATAAATAAATAAAATATTAAAAAAAAAAAAAGTCTCTGCTTTCGGCTCAGGTCATGATCTCAGGGTCCTGGGATCAATCGAGGCCCGCACTGGGCTCTCTGCTCAGTAGGGAGCCTGCTTCCTCCTCTCTCTCTGCCTGCCTCTCTGCCTACCTATGATCTCTCCCTCTGTCAAATAAATAAGTAAAATCTTAAAGAAGAAAAAAAAGAAAAAAGAGAATTAGTTGAATTTAAAAAAATAAGCAAGTCAGTAAATATCCGTAACCAAGATAAGGAATGGTAAAGGTGAACAACTGAACATTTTACGACTCTACAGAATTCAAAAGATGGGCGAGAGAAGCTAGGATGCTAAGCCCTGTCTCTCCCCAGAGCACCTGGTACAGGGTCTGGCACAAAAGTAAGCTCTCAAGAAATAGTCACGAAATCTAAGTGCCTCAAGCAGGACACTATTCTTCCTTACCTGCTGCGTGGCCTCACGTCACATGCAATCACAGCAGACACAACTGCAATATGGAGGCAACGAATCCTACATAAATACCCAAATAACAACAACAACAACAACAGGCTTCTGGGCTGAAGGCGTTTTAGCTGCAATGCACAGATGTCATATTAGATGTCACATTAGGAATGGATCTGGGAGAAATAAATGAGACCTATTATACTGAAGAGATTTCTGGTCAAAGAGCTATTCCTCACACGAGGAGCAGGGAGTTAGTGGCATCCAGAGAGGGGATCAACCTGACCAAGATTCACGTGGAACACAAGCTGTGGACAAGTGTGCCCGACACCAAGGCTCTGGGTGGCTCAACACACTTTGCATCTAGGATTAGGACATGCTGCTGCTTCACCACCTGTGCCCTGAGCTCCGGGCCGCTCTAATGTCCACGACATACTTATGTTTATTTAAATATAGAAGGCAAGAGAGCACATCTCCTTGTACCCGTTACACCAGACTTCTCTACCTCCTCTCCTCTTCCATCCTCTACTTGGTATCTTTGTTTGGTTTTATGGGGAGTCCGAGGATGCAAAATGCTTTTTTTGCTAGGTTCACTTGGCCTGTCATAACTGGGTTTCTGAAGACAACATTCTTGAGTTTAAATACCATTGGTAACATTGATGTGTGACACTGACTAGCCAGGAGATCTTCCGGCAATTAACTCTCCAAGTCTTAGTATCTCCGGCTGTCAAATAAGGCAGTAACAGTAAGTACTTCATAGATAGCTCCGAGAGAAGGCAGGAAGGGATGGTGCCCAGCACACAGCAAAATATTCAGTCATTATTAAATAACAACAGTAATAATAACCACCGAGTTCTCCATGTCAGCTACTGGCCCCTGCCCGGAGATGGGTTCTTGCTCACTCCTTCACCTAACCTGAGCAGAAGCGTACACATCCGGTCCTCCACTGAATCCCATTAATACCTTCCAACCATAAAGCCCAACGGATATAATACGATTTCAGGGGGGTACAAGCCTCTCCCTCTTTAAGAATCCAAGTAATGCTTGAATAAATGGGGGCTGATCATTGGGAGCTGGAGAACAGCAGTCTGCGAGCCAGGGTTTCAGGGAAACAGACTAGTAATGGGGCTACTTTAGAGGCCTTGATAATCCCCAGAGAGTGAAACAAACCCTCAAGGATCTGCAAAGTCTCCTGATAATCCATCCCATGCCTCTTTCCTTTATGAATAATTTAAATTCTCTGCCTTGTCTGGTCAAATCTAAGATCCTAGTTCACGTGAAGATGGAAAGGTACAACAGAAGACTGAAACATGCCTGAGGTATGTCATCCTGTCTGCCAGATCAAGGGGATTCCTTAAAAAGAGAGACACAAGGGCGCCTGGGTGGCTCAGTGGGTTAAAGCCTCCGCCTTCGGCTCAGGTCATGATCTCAGGGTCCTGGGATCGAGACCCGCATCGGGCTCTCTGATCGGCAGGGAGCCTGCTTCCTCCTCTCTCTCTGCCAGCCTCTCTTCCTATTTGTGATCTCTCTCTTGTGTGTCAAATAAATAAATAAAATCTTTAAAAAAAGAGAGAGAGAGAGAGAGAGAAGAAAAACACCTAGGTCTTCAGGGGTTTGGCCAGCATTTCCGGGCACTTTCTTCCTCTGTGCTAGAAGACGGCACACACGTCATTCAAATTATGTACTTGCCACCATCCAAGGCCTCTTTGGATTTAGGAAGGCCTGACAGAACAGTGCTCTGAGCTCAGAGTGCTATTTAATTGTGACTCTCCTCATCACTGTTATTACAGATCTGTCATTCAGAAATGCTCTCGGCTATCAGGGACAGCACGGAGTGTTATGAAGATGACATTTCCATGTTTTGTATTCTGAACATTAAAAACCAGTTTTGCTTACCCAATGAGCAGCGGGTGCCATGCTAATTATATAACTTTTTAGAGCACAAAAAGGATCTCCCACTGAGCCAACTGGGAGGAAAAAAACACAATACTCATTTTTGCCCATGCCTCAGCATCCTGACCTCCCTCAGCCTGTTGATGTGGCCATTAATAAAACATTTTAAATGATCTGAAAACGCTTTTTTTTTTTTTTTTTTTAAACTAACCAGAGCCTGAATCTGCCTGCCAAGCTGCTGTGTGTCTGAAAGACTTGGAGCTGCTATCAGAGTTGACCGCTGATGATTCAAGCTTGTTCTGGAACCTCCTGCATCCAGAATATTGCTCAGGCTTTTGACTGGTTACAAGTGAAAAACAGATTTCCGTTCCGGAGGAGTTTCAAAGGCCAGAAAGAAGGATGCCTGTGACGATGGCCTTGCTTTTGCTTGGGGTACACGACTTTATTTTAATTACACTTCAGTATCTGACACGGGGTTGCCAACATGATTTTTAAGAATAATAATTTAAAATAAAAATATGACGACTACTTGCAATTCTAAAAGAGCCTACTGGGTAATTCTTGAAGCTGGAAAAGAGTTTGATCCTTTCTTATACTTTGTCTTCCCTCTCTTCTGACAAAATAACAATGAAAAATATGCATCAAATAAAATTTTTGAACTTCAAGCCAGATAACCTCAACAGGCTATCTGACTGAATATATGCGATCAAATCTACCTGGGAACGAAGACTTAGATTACACTGATGGGTGAGGAGAAAAGGAGGTGGGCAGAGAAACTCACTCATTGAGCTCAGCTACACGTGTACGACACATATAGGCAACATGTGAGGCATGGAAGGAGAGAATACATAGAGATGAGATAATATATAGACTGTGCTCAATGAGCTTACAACCTATCTGGATTCAGTGATGAAAACAAACTCCATAGGTAAGCAAGCTGGGGTGCATCACAGGTGCTTGGTGTCCTATGCTTAAGAGAGTTCTCATCTCAGACCCTTGCAACCATGAATGCCTGTTGCTGCCTTTGAAATGTCTACCCCATCACACCTTGCTACTCCCCCACCCCCACCATCGCCATCATTCTCTCCTTAAACACACTCATTTAAAAAGCAAGGGATCTCCTAATACTGTGAAGGACACGGTAACAGAGCCAAGGTCATTCTCAGACTTCACATTTCCTAAGACGAACTGGCAAATAAATGCTTAGCACAGGGAAAATTCAAGTCTATCAAGCTGGGGGGGAAATGAGGAATTTCAATGTCACTTTGTAGGTTTCTCACATTAGGACAGATGAGGGCAGGTTTACCAAGGAACACTGAATAGCTCAGACTATTCTTCTGTGTGATTAGCCCAAATCCTGTGGCTACTCTGCCAACACCCAAACCACAGTACTGTGAGGCTGTCTGGGAAAAGGACTTGCTGCTTTGGTCAAAAGACAGAGCTGGTGAAGACGGCTCATGGAGCAAGCTCCCCATCATCACCCACTGTAGTAATTTTCAATCATTAGGAGATTATTGCAGGACTCCATCAGACTCAGAAACACATCACTATGTGCCTCTGGGGGGACACAGGTGCCATATCATTGACTTCCTCCTGGCAAGCCAAATGATCTGGCCCTAGAGTTGATAAACAGTACTGGCCCAAGAACTCTGCTAACTTTCTCTAAAACTGGGCTTACTGTTTTAAGTGGGGCAAAAATGTTTACCCATATCATTAAACAACAAGTTCAGGAGCAGAGGTTTTAAGGGAAGAAGGTGACCTATTTCCAGACTTATCTGAGTCCTTCTAGCTTGTTGAGCTCTAAGATCAGTAACCACTGGGTATCATAAGCCAAGGACTTCCCCCAGATGCCCCACACCTGCACCTGCTGTCTGCTAGCCAGGTAGGAAACCCAGCAACAGGATTCCTATTGCCCACTGATGATTTAGGGCAAGGGTTAGAGCATGCACACAGTCTTTTTAGAGAAAGGTGAGGGAAGGGGGAAAAAAGCAGAGACTGATACGAAGAGGCTGCTCCTCAGCATCTCAGTACTGAATGGATCATTTGAGAGCACACTCAAAAGAGGAAGTAATCATCACTGGACTTTAGCAGGTAATCACGAAGAACAAATAAGTTCAGAATAACCTCATTTTTTTCTTTACTATTATAATGAACTTTTCAATTTCAAAGGAAAGCCTTAGGCTTGCTTTTGTCAAGACTAATGCAATGTAGGGACATGGTGTGAATTCTTTTAGACTAGCAATAGAAATACCCATTTCTTTCCATATAAGGATAAGTTCTTCTACCAGGCTTGGAAACCCAATAACAATTAAAGGGTCTTTTCAAGCCTTTTCTGGCTTTGTCCATCTGGGGATTTTGAGATTTGGCTCAGTGGAATGCAAACTACAAAATCCAATCACTACTTTTTAATCTGCCAAATAAAATGAGCAAAGATTACAAAATGATAATATGAAACACGAACACTGGCAAGGATGTAATCCATTATACCTTCCTTCAGTGCTACTGGGAGTATAAATTAATGCTATCTTTTGAGAGGGTTGTTTGGCAACATGTTTCTAGAATTTTAGAAGAATTAGTATATACCCCTTGATCTATCAATTCTACAGCTCTAAATCTGACATACAAAATAAGTTAGAAATCTGAGTTTTCTGTTTCATAGCAGTCTTTAGAGAACTTCTTGTGTAGCAAAAATCTGAAAACAAATTAAGTATCCAATGATAGGCAGATAGTTAAAGAAATTGCAGTGGAATAACCACAGGATGCAATATTATGTAGCTATTAAAATGTTGTTTATAAAGGATTTTTAATGACATGAGAAAATGGTTATATCTTAAAACCAAGTGTAAAAAAAGTCACAAAACTGCATATGTAGTATAATTGAGACAATAAAAAATATACGTAGAGTAAAAAAAAGAAAAGATGGAAATACACCAAAATGTTACCTGTGCTTATCCCTGAGTTCGATGGGTAATCATTCTCTTTAGAACCTTCTGTGTTTCTCATATTTCCTCTAATGAACATCTATTACTATTATAATGCAGGGAGAAAGTTCCTTTAAAAAGATCCACAAGGATTTGAAAAGGAATTTGTGTTATAATGACTCATCATCATTTGGGGGTAGGGAAAACTATTAAAAGGAAAGGCAGAGAACTGAGCTAAAGCTTAAAAACTAAAACCAGGGGTGCCTGGGTGGCTCAGTTGGTTAAGCGACTGCCTTCGGCTCAGGTCATGATCTCAGAGACCCGGGATCGAGCCCCACATAGGACTCCCTGCTCAGCAGGAAGCCTGCTTCTCCCTCTCTCACTCCCCCTGCTTGTGTTCCCTCTCTCACTGTGTTTCTCTCTGTCAAATAAATAAATAAATAAAATCTTTAAAAAACAAAACAAAACAAAACAAAAAAAACCCCTAAAACCAACACCAGGTAATAATTGTTTCTGGTCACCGCTAAGGGGGGAACGACAATGAAACAGGAAATCCTTGGGTGAGGTTTTGATGATAATCTGAAACAGAGATGTCACCTCAAGTTAGCTAGGTTAGGCTACAAAGCCTTGTCTATGGCGTAATTAGACGCACACATGCATGAACATGGAAAAAGTTTCTAAATGAGTCTGTTAACAGGTATATTGCTCAAGTGGGAGATCCTCTCTGAGTTATTCTTCTGAACTCTCCAACCTCAGCCCCCCAACAAAAACCCCACATTATTTTTATCACAAAAAACTTATCACAGAATGTTCAGTGCATTGAACAAACGATGCTGAAACAACCGAGTATCTATAAAGGACAAAAAAGAACACTGACCACGACTTTGCGCCATAACAAAAACTAACTAAAAATATGTACAGCCATAAATGTAAAGGCTAAAATGATAAAAATTCCCAGAATAAAACACAGGGAAAAAATAGGAGAAAAATCTTTGCAACCTAGAGGTAGGTAATTATTTCTTAAATAGCTGCAGAAAGTACAACCCATACAGTTAATAAATTAAACTCTCAATCAAGACTTGAAATTTGTATCTCCAAGGATACCACTAAGAAATCAAAATGCAGACCACTGTATGGTATGATATATATTCACAACACACACATCTAACAGAGGATTTATATCCACGGTATATGAAGAATTACTACAACTCAGTGGTAAAAATAAGTCAACAAAATATCAACACAAGATTTAAAAAGAAGATATACAAATGGTTCTTAAACCCATGAGAAAATGATCAATGTGACTAATCAGAGAATGAAAATGAAAACAACAAGGGAATACCACTGCACACCTATTAGAATGGCTACACTGGAAAAGATGGACCACACCAAGTACATGCAGGGATGGGAGAGGGAGCTAGAACCTTCATGCCCCATTGATGGGAGTATAAAATGGAAAATCCAGTTTTGAAAACTAGCAGTTTCTTAGAAGGTTTAACACATGCCAACCATATGACTCAGCTATTCCACAACTAGGTGTTCTCCCAAGAGAAATATAGTCCATGTAAAGACTTGCACATGAATGTTCACAGTAATATTCATAGGAGTAAAACAAAAAGGGGGGGTGGGAGGGGAACAAATGTCCATCAACAGGTGAATGAACAAAGAATGGTAAATCCATATAATGAAATACTCAGCACTACAAAGGGATGAATTGTTTATACATGCAACAACATGGATGACTCTCAAAATAATTAAGCTGAATGAAAAGAGTTCTCTCAGTTCATGTAAACTTAACTTTGCACAGGGCCTGTGTACTTGCCCTTCTAAATGTGATGCATTCAAGAACAGAAGGCATAATACAACTCCTAATATGTTCTAACATACCAATTTAACATAACATATAGGAAGGCAAGAATAGGCTTTGTTTTCTTTTTTTAGAAATGTTTAATAAGTTCTTCTGTGGCAGGAACTGTGCAAGGCATAGAAGATACAGAGGTGAATAAAACAGACTTATAGTCATGCTGACTATAGTTAACAATACTGTATTGTGTATTTGGAAGATGCTAGGAGGGTAAATCTTAAAAGTCCTCATCACAAGAAAAGAAAATCTGTACCTCTATTGATGTTGGGTATTAACTGGGCTTGTCTGGTGATCATTTCACAATATATACAAATAACAAATCAGCATTAGACACCTGTAACTAATACATCATATGTCACTTATATCTCGATAAAAAGATATTGAATCAATGTTGATTATAGGTAAATAAAGAAAAAGTTAAACATTTAATTTAATAAACCTCCCCCTCCAAAAAAAACAGACCTGGCCCTTGCCTGCTGGCAGCTTACCACCCAATGGGAAGAAGACAGGATTCTTGCTAGGAGTCTCCCAGAGCTGCTGATCTTTTGGACTTTGTTTTTAACAACATTAGCATGCTACAGCCAACATTATTGTTTGTGATAAATGTTTGCTAGGACTAAAATGAAAAAAATATGCAATCCTTCTACCTCTTAAGGCAAAACTCTTGGAGATGTAGTAAAAATGCCGCATTTAACATAATCAGTGTTCTAAAGGATATACCTTAGGCTTATGAAAGAAAAAGCCATTGATCACATCTACTTGAAAAGTGATTTGCTCAAGCTAAAACTAATTCTCCTACATTGTGAGTTTCAAAATTATGTGGTATAAATGGAATAGCTAGGTAAAAGTACTAGAGGCTCATTACAAAAATTATAGCATCTATCCCCACATTTCCTTCTCTGCAGCACATTTGCAAATAAGGGCTCCATCTGGGTGACATGCAAATCAGTGTTTGAATATTCCTATGAGAATGGCAACATTGCTACTTGCTCATCTCATATCTACACCTAAGAATTTCCTTTGATCAACACAATGCAAAGGGCCACTTTGGCTGTCACTTATTTATTTATTTATTTTTAATTTGAGCGAGAGAGCATGCACAGAGCAGGAGCGGGAAAGGAGGTGGGAGAGAGAGAGTCTTCAGCAAGCTCTGTGCTGAGTGCAGCGCCTGACTTGGCGCCCGATCTGAAGACCCTGAGATCAGCACGTGAGCCAAAATCAAGAGACCAACACTTAACTGATGTCACCACCCAGGTGCCCCTGGCTGTCAGATTCTTAACTCAGACTAAGGGCTATCATCTCCAGGTCAGAAGTGTTTCCTTAGTTTCTCTAAATTCAGGGCTTTTCTTTCAGAGTCGATCAGAAGAAAACAGATCTGAATCTGGTTTAGCCCCTGAAGAAATAACTTTATGTTATAATTCAATGAGGACAAACCCCTGACTTCTAAGGACCATCAATCAATCTAAGAAAACAATTTCAGAACAATCTTGTAATTTCTGCAAAAATACCATAGGTAAAGTTTTTTTACTATGTTACCCAAGGTTCATTCAAAGAACCACAAGATAAATTTCTCTGGAATTTAGTCCCAAGCAAAATCTTACTTCCCTATATCTTTTAATCATATAGGCTTACTTTTATCATGAAAGGAGAACTCCATAGACAACTGTAATTTCCTGGTTGCTAAGAAGCTGAGAACGACATTTACTTCTTAGTGACTGTAATTGTATCACTTTGGTTTCCTGATTCAATCCTCTTTCCACTCTCGAAATAGTTTTAAGACCTCATTTTAGCTTCCTTTTATTTGTTCTGCTTTATGTTTTCATAGGTAGGTTACCTCGAATCTTCTCTGGCAAAGGGCAAGGCAGAAATAAATAACATCGTTCACATACAACATGTGGTTAAATCAATGCTTACTTAACTTGTGGCAGATCTAAATTGCTCTACACTATGTCACTGTCAACCTCCTTTTCCCAAGCCAGTGTCAATATGCTGTTTCCCTTGCTAGGAGTTAAGCTCCTCTAGTTAAGTAACTCTAGTTAAGTAACTCTTGCTTAGTGTAAAACAACATAATTTTAAAAAAATGTTTTCTCACAATGTTTACATTCCCATTTTCAATAGGTTGGCATACGCTCAAAACATATTGTGTGGAGCATATGGACCTAGACATGATTTTACACAAGTTACGTGCCCAAGTTCACCAGCACCCCTTCACAAGAGGCTGGAGACGAGTCCACGTGGGAGGTTTCTGGTCTCTGACAAAGGACCACACAGACCCAAATCCAGAGAAGTAAGTAGAGCTGAGAACTATGGAACCAACAGAAACTTAGAAAGGAAACCCAAGGGGGGTCACTGGACCACATCAGCCAAAAATACATTAAGAATCTAGAATATGATCTAGGACACCAGTGATGAGGGCAGGGAAAGATAAAGGAGATGAAGATCCAATGGGCCTGGAAACTGAGCAAAGGGCTACAGTGGAGACCACGGATGGAAGCTCACGGGGCCTCGGGGGGCGCCTGGACTTTTGTGTTTAAATGCATGGGTTTACTTGAAGGCTTTTTCTCTCTTGGTGTCTCCTGGTTTGAAACAGTTCTTACCTCCTACCCTTCCATTTTTCACAAATGTCTTAATTGTTTTAATAAGAAATAAGAAGAAGTGGGGGCACCTGGGTGGCTCAGTTGGTTAAGCCACTGCCTTTGGCTCAGGTCATGACCCCGGAGACCCAGGATCGAGCCCCACATCGGGCTCCCTGCTCGGCGGGAAGCCTGCTTCTCCCTCTCTCACTCCTCCTGCTTGTGTTCCCTCTCCGGCTATGTTTCTCTCTGTTAAATAAATAAAATCTTTAAAAAAAAAAAAGAAAAGAAAAGAAATAAGAAGAAGTGAAAACTGCCAAGGGGTGGAATATGTAGAAATCATTTTCTAAATGTTTATGAGTTTCCAGTCTTCTCGTTTGCCACTGCATGATCCTCACCTTCACCTAAGAGTTCTCCTTAAGAAAGTGTCTGTGCACGTAGCCTACCCGCCACTCGTAGAGGTAAGCAATCTCCCTTTTACAAATAGGTCAGGACACTCTTCATATTTAGAGTCAGGTAAGCACAGTTCAAAAGGAGAGGTGATGATGGTGTCTGGGCATTCAGGGGAAAACAACAACAGGTGGTAACAAGGGTTGTCTGTCTACTCCCTCCCCTCTAATCTGGGAGCTCTGTGGCGACTGTGGCTGGTTTCTGAGGGTCAGCAGGTCCGCTGAAACTGCACCCAAAATGCTGTGTAAATGTGAAATTTGTGTGTGTGTGTGCGTGTGTGTGTGTGTGCGCGCGTGTGTGTGCGCGCGCGCGCGCGTGTGTGTGTGTGTGTGTGTGTGTGTGTGTGTGTGTGTTGGGGGAAGGGATGGGCAGGTCATCGCTTTAATCTGATCTTTTAAAGTCTATAACCACACACAATAATGGTTAAGAACAATTACTTTTTCCATCCATCTGTCCCCAGTGCCTGACCGCACAGCCTTCAACTACCAAAATCTTGACCACAAATACAAAGCACAGTCGCAAAGTCACCTTGTACCCAGAAATCAGAGTACATTTCCCTTTACCTTTTAACTTGTTGTATTCATTTCTGCACCCCCAATCACAGTGCCTGACATATGACAGGCACTAAAAAAAATTGTTGAACAAACAGAATTAATTAATCTGAGGAGTTCTATTTATCAGCCATTGATAGCAAAAAACCACTCACCAATAAGTAATGGCGACAAGTCTAATCTGGAGGCTGATGATTCCTAAATTTTTAATTGAAAATAAATATAAACAGCAGTAATAGGAGCAATTAAGCGTGTATGTACAGAAAACAGGCAAACAAACAACCCCCCTAAATATAGCTGAACAATATTTCCCTGCTTGATTAGATCATGCAGCTGCTTCTAAACCTTAAAACACGGAAGCACTGCAAATGTGAATTTTCTCTACAAATTCTCCTTGCAGGGGTGACACAAGCAAGAAGGGCCTGTTAGCTGACAATGAAGTCAAAAGCATACAATAGGCACAACTTCTCTCCCATGACCCCCGCCATGGCCTCTGCCAACACCACCAGTCCTGTTTCAATCCTTTCCTTGGTTTCTCTTCTGAACCTGGTCAAAGCATCTTAGTTTGTCAAGAGTTTTATCTTCTCATAATTTCTGACTTTGTACCGTCAACAGCATTATTATAGATACTTGAAAGCTAGAGGATTCTAACTGCCACTTTTTATTTGAGTTCAGGAGGCTGCAGATTATCCAGCACAGAAATCCTCTAGATAAGGAGTTCTTTATCAGAACAGTAACGGACACGGGCATTATTACTGAGGATTTTGCTCCTGAAAGCAAGCTCCCAAACTGGTGAGAGGACAGCACTTTATAAAGATAAGTTTTCTTTCCTTTGCCCCAGTTTTTAAGTTTATTCAATTTATATAAACAAACAAAGGAACAATTCACCCGTTTCTCCCCCCTCACACTCCACCGTGGCTCCACAGATTGCAGCCACCAATCTGTGGTCTGTATCTATGAGCTTGTCTTTGTTTCTCATTTTGTTGTTGTTGTCCTTTTAGGTTCCACATTACAAGAGAGCTCATCCAGTATCTGTTATTCTCCATCTGACTTATTTCACTTAGTGTAATGTCCACAGGGTCTATGAATGTTGTTGCAAATGCAAGACCTCATTCTTTTATATGGTTGAATGATATTCCACTGAATGAATATTCATTCATCCATCCCTGGACACTTTGGTTATTCCATACCTTGGCTATTGTAAATGATGCTTCAATGAACATGTGGGTGCAGATATCTTCTCAAAGTTTGTTTTCTTTAGATGGATATCCAAAAAGTGGAACTGCTGGATCATACAGTTTCATTTTTAATTTTTTTGTAGAACTTCCATACTGTTTTTTCATGGTGGCTACTCTAATTTACATTTCCACTAACAGTGCACGTAGAGTCCCTTTTCTCTACATCCTTATTTCTTGTCTTTTTGACAATAACTGTTCTGACTAATGTTAAGTGTTATCTTACCATGGTTTTGATGTGCATTTCCTGAATGATTAATAATGTTTTCATGTACCTCTTAACCATCAGTAGGTCTTCTTTGGGAAAATGTCTATTCAGATCTCCTGCCCATTTTTTAAAATCAGATTGGTTTTTTTAGCTACTGAGATGCAGGGGTTCTTTGTAGATTTTGTATATACACAACTTGCAAGTATTTTTCTCATTGCATAGGTTACACCTTTTAATTATATTGATCATTCCCTTCGCTGGGCAGAAGCTTTTAGTTTGATGTAATGCCACTTGTTTATTTTTGCTTCTGTTACCTTAACTTCTGGTGTCAGATTTAAAAAAAAAAAATCATCACCAAGACCTATGTCAAAGAGCTTAATCAACTATGTTTCCTTTTAAGAGTTTCATGGTTTCAGGTCTTATATTTAGGTCTTTAATCCATTTTCAGTTAATTTTTGTGTCTGGTGCGAGGCAGTGGTATGGTTTCATTCTTTTGCACATGACTATCCAATTTTTAAAGTGTCATTTATTAAAGACACTGTTCAGTATTTTTCTTGGTTCCTTTGTTGTAAATTGAGCACATATACATGGATTTATTTCTGAACTCTCTATTCTCTTCTACTGATCTGTACTTTTATGCCGATACCATGCTGTTTTAATTACTATAATGTTGTAATATAGTTTGAAATCAGGAAGTAGGATACCACAGGCTCTGTTCTTCTTAAGACTGGGCCATTTGGGGTCTTTGGGTGGTTCAAACAGAGGTTACAACTGTTTATAATATTTCTGTGAAAAATCCCATTGGAATTTTGATAAAGACTGCACTAAATCTATACTTTGGGAAGTAAGGACATTTTAACAATATAAGTTTTTCTAGTCCCTGAGCTTGGAATAGTTTTCCACTTATTTCTGTTTTCAATTCCTTTCTTTAATGTCTTATAGTTTTCAATATCCAGATCTTTAACCTTCTTGGTTAAATTTTTTTCCTAGGTATTTTATTCTTTTTCATTCAATTATGAATGGGATTGTTTTCTTAATTTCTCTTTGATAGTTGATAAGTGTAAAAAGATGGAACAGATCTTGGTGTACTGATTTTGTATCACACTTTACTAAACTTCCATTTGCTATTTTTCTTATATTTCCCATCTCTTTGCTAAAGTTCTATGTTCATCCATTCTTTACCCCAGTTCAGAGAACATCTTTACGACCATTACTTTGAACTCTTCATAAGGTAAATTATTTATTTCCATTTCATTAAGGTGGTTTTTTTCTTCATGAAGTTCTATCTGCTATTTGGAACACAAAGATTCAGGCTGACTGAAAGCCAGACTCTCCAACGCAGCTTTTAAAAGCATGCAAATATAAACAGTCCTACAGGGCTGCAAATTTAAGTCCTGCTGGCCACCAGAGCCAGGCAATCTAGAAGTTCCCCTGGGTGGCACCCACAAAAGTCAGGGCTCCTTTCTGGGAGATACTGGTGAGCTAGAGCAAAGCACAAGGAAAGCGCAAAGGTGGCACCCACGGGAGCAGATCTAGAGGGCACGTAATTTAAAATGTATCATTTCTATGTGGCTCCTTTTTGCAGAGTGATACAAGGGCATAAGTAAATAACAACAACTGACTTTTGAAAAAGGGACAAAGGAAGGGTCCCGAAACTACTGCTGTGTATATCAAAGGTGCCGTCAGTTTAATGGCAGAGATAGCCTCCCATTAAGGTAACCTTAGATTTAATGGACCTTTCCACTTTCAACACTAACAATAAAATAGACGGTAAAATAGAAAAACTAGCCCTTTGCCTCATCATTCAATATGCAACTTGAAGTCCAAGGCCACTGTGATACATCTGGGGTTCTTTAAACACGATGATTTAATGAATGTTAAAAAGTAAATTCTAGCCTTAGAGATTACTGAGCATCAGCCAGTTTGTCTTTAAAGTCATCTTGATAAAATGCTGGGATGGGACCCAAAGGCTGTTTGTACCAAAGATGAGAACACTGAACAGAGTAGCCTCTGAAATTCTTGAAGAAACAAAGTATAGAAAGACCAGGAGTTTACAAAAAAAGAAGTGAGCTGAAGATCCAAAGGTACACACCAGGAGATCTAGCAACACCAAGTCGATGCACTCTTTCTGCATTACTGTAGCAGGGCAGACCCAGGGAAACCGGAGACAGCTTCTGCGGAAAGTGAGCAAGCGCAGTCCCAAGCGAAAGGGGAGGCGATAAATACACAGCACAAGGCACACCAGCCACCAACCCACCAACCAAATGTAAATAAAAGCTGAAACAGAGTAACAATTCTAACCGCACCACTGCCAAAGAGGGGGTTTCTTTTAAATTCTCCTTCCAAGGAAACAGGAAAAAGTGACTGAGTCCAAGAGGAATCCATCTCATAACAGAGACAAGAAAAGCAGTTCGAAAACAGCAGGCTCTTTATGACTTCTACTTAACACTTGAAAAGTAAAGACACAATTCTCAAACATACATTGCTCATTTACACCTTAGAAACTACGAAAGCCCACCCTACCCATCCCACCCCCTAAAGGGTACAAAGCAAGAATATCATGGTATACCAAAATACAGTCAGGTGTAAAAAAAGAATAAAGTCAGTCCTAAAACTGCACTGGTACCTTTTCACATTTCTTCTTCCATTCCTCTCCTTCCTTATTAGTAGTCTAGCTGGGAGCTGCACGCGGCGGCTGGACAACACCGTGCTCGGTTGTCTCCTGACCCACCCACTCCCACAGCCTCCGGAACACCTCAGAGAGACGGCTTCGGTGGGCTACTTCAGGGAACCCTTACATGTGAAAAACCACACTTCTTCTCAATTGTATTTGAGCAGTTCATCACATGCAGCCTGATAGTGATTCAAGATCTCCCATACTTACATCTTTATTTCCTTAAACTAAAATGTAATATGATCCTTAAAGGCCAAGAGTTATGTGTCATGATATTCCCCGTGGTAACTCGCCCAGAGTTCAGTCTACATGGGGGATGAATGACTATCTGGAATTACTGAGTGAATCTTTTCCTGTTGCTCCAGAATTGGTTCCCAGAACACTCAGCTAAGGATACACAGGCATGGAGTACCCCATATTCTAGGTCAGCCATTCTAACACTTATTGATAACTGGCTCAAATGGCTATGTTAGCCTCAACCATACCTTTGACTCCCTCTCAACCTGTATCTATATAAATAAAATTTGGGGGTGGGGTGCGCAGAACAACAAAGGATCTTTAGTCATGAATTATGGGTCCAGGGAGCGTGCTGGGACTCCCACTAGCACGTCTACTCCAGGAGTGTCCAAGAGAATCACATGATAGATCAGGGGTGCCTGTGGGGACGGAAGGTTGGTATCTCACTCCTCAAATGTTTATCTGCTTAGGGCACAAATTTATCAATTAGCCCTACCCTTGACTACCTGAGAGAGGAAAAGAGAACTGGTAAAAAGTGGAGTGGAGATAAGGAGCAGCGGTAGAACCTGCATACATACTCGTGGCTCGGTGTGTCAAAGGAGTCAACTGGAAGGTGGCCAAAATCAAGCCATCTTGTGATTACCCCACTCTGGAAGACTGCCTGTCCCCCTCCCTGGGTGAAGGGAAGAACTGGAGCTGGCTCAGAACTCTTCAGAGGATGCCACCGGGGCTCCTACCTTTGCACCCATGCCTAAGAGGACACTGACAGCCAGTTGGTCTGTGAGAAACAGTGACGACCAAGAGGAGACAGCAGTACAGAACGGGAGGGTGGAAAAGGATAAAAGAGCTGATTGTGTCCCCTCCTCAGCCAGAGGGAACAAATGGGGATAAAGGCTAAATTGAATTTAAGATTGAAGTTTAGACTAGACTCATCTTTTTAATATCCTGACTGTTTCCAGTATGGCCTAATGCCCTGGATACCACTAAAAGATGAGAGAGGAAGACTCAACAAAATTCTTTAAATATAGTGACTAAAGAAAAAGAAAACTTTCTCTTTAGCCTAGAAAGTATAGATTATTCAATAAACTGATTACAAAAAAATGAATGAAGGATTGTTAAATATCTTCTAGCCCTGGTTTTTCAGTGTCTCATTTTCTTTTAGATCCTCTGGGAGAGAGGAGGTAAAGGAGAGGGACTATTTTGAGAAACAGAAAAGATTCATCTTAGCTACTTGGATATTGCTAAAAATACTCTAAGCAAACACTACACTTCCCCACAACAGAGCAGTTAGTCTAATGCAGTCAAAAGGCCAAGCTGACAAGGATCCTTGGTGTGATTTACAATGTGAGAGTTTAAAATGGGATAGCCCATGCTGTGGTAATAAACATTCTTTTTTAAGCCATTTAAAGGGCTAATACTTCATCTGAGCATTCTCAGAGAAAGCTCTTGCTTTCAGAGAGGGAGCATAATGGTGCAATCAAGCCATAAGAAGAGAATGGATCAAAGTACAAAAATCGCAACAACTTTTTCATTGACCTAACCTCCATTCCAAGAAAATCTAGAACCAACTCCAGACAAATGTGTGGGGTCTGATCTTATTAAATCCCCAGGGCTTCTTCCTAAGACAACAAAGCAAGTGACTGGCACACTGGTAAATTTTCTGCCTATGGAATTGAAACATCATCATAAAGTACCTACCACAGTGTGCTCTAGGTGTGAGAGGACAGCACCCAGGGCCTTCCTGTGTCAGAGAAAGTGGTTTGCCTTCTAACCCAGGGCTGAACAAATAAAACTGAGCCAAATGACTTTGAAGGAGACTTAACATAAGTATTTTATGGTCAGGTATGCTTTATGGCATTTCCATTTTCTGAATTGATTAAAAACTCCACCAGAACGTGTATTTCTCTTGGAGATTATGGTCACATAACCACTTTCCTCACTGAGGAGACTGGCTGAGACAAGTAGATTACCAGAGGACAGTGTTGGTTTTTATTTTCTGAAAAATTTAAAGAAGAGTAGTTCTCCTATTTGTGTGATAGTCTGATTTCCACATGGGCCAGAGGCTGGGAGCTCAGAAGATAATCTCTAGTTAATTCCATCCAATCAAATTATCTTTAAATTCAGATTTTTATCAAGTACTGGGTTTTATTTTGCCATGGTTCCCTAAAATATAATGGATATATTCTACTTCTTGCTCAGCCTCTGCTTTTTATGCCCAGGTAAGTTAATGTTTTTCTCATCATCTTTCATAAACATTGGGCTGGGCTCAGCTACTTACTTGTAAGAGGTCATCTCAAGCGCCCAGGCACAGACCTCCCTTTTCCCACCTAACGCTCTCAATAGCACCCCTAGACTGACTGCTGCCAACTCCAGCAAATGACTTGATGCACCACGCAGTGAGGAAAATGCTTTTCACCCCCTTTTGCAAAATGAAAGACAAGTGGCAGTCCTGGAAATAGGTGGCCACTGAGTGTCTTATAAACCGTCGGGCCTTTGCCAGACACACTCTGAAATGTCAGCTGATGCACAAAGAGGAACGCTGTGAAACCAGCACCACAGAAGATCCAAAATTGATGACAGTGACCTGGAGAAGGTGAGGATTCCCTCCAGGTTCCACTTAACGTGTAGAAAACACAGCTAATGTTGGATAGTGATGTGAATGAAGGCAGAAAGAAAAACCACGTCTGAGTAAACAAGAGTACTGAAAATTTTCTTCCTGTGTTGCCTCCTGTCACCCCAATATTTTTGTTACTTTCCATTTCCTAGAATACAATACAAATTATGTAGCATGAAATCCATAACGTCCCAGTGTATGTTTCTGGACTTTTCTTTCATTGCAAGCTACACAGGGCAGTGTTTCAGTGAGTGCCCACCAGGCTCTTATAATAGAAGTTGGAGTTCTTCCTTGGGTACTGAACAGGAGTGTGACTCTAGGCCAGTAAATGACCTTCTGAGCCTTGGGGTATTTTTTTAACCTGTAAAGGAGAATAATATTTGTATCTATTTCACAGCGTTGTTAGAAGGAAAGGAAATACAGCAATGGACATTTTACACACTGCCTTGCATATGGTTAACAGGCAGTAAATGCTATCTATAATAGTAATTATCTCATAAGCCAGATGGAGAACTTGCAATTCCACGACTATGTCCTCTACTATCCTGACTTATGTCTGTGCTCATACTCTTCCATGAGAAATAATCAGGTCTGTGTGATTAGGTATGGGTGATACTATGTACAGTAGTGAAGAGTTGGAAAAACTCTACACATATACCCTAGAGACCTGGGCATTAGATCCTAAAGGAAGGACCTATATGGGAACCATGGATTCAGACCTTAACTTCAGCGATACTGCAGGAAGGCTTACCTTCATGAATTACCCTGTATGTTCAAACAATCCCTCCTGACAGGTAAAGGGATGAAACAGGTAACTGCATTTTTCCATGTAATTGTCTCTGATATTTATGAAGATAGAAAAAGTTAAGTTTCATATACATGTATATGGTCTTTGTAACATTTATTATATACCCGGGACCAAACAAGTGCTCCATAATAATCATCCAAGCTCACAACAATTCACTGCCCAATTTCTGGGGATCCTAAATGTTAGTAATGTGGCAGGCACTGAATCAGGCCCATACTAAGAAGCATGGGGCCAGAAAGAAAGCAATAACAAAAGAAAAAAAATTATACACCATGAGCTGAAGAGAGACTTAAAATCTTCCTCTACTATCACCACCATTCAAGAATGCAATAGTGAGAATAATCACCACCCAAAGATGCCCATGCCCTCATCTCGGAAGCCAGGAATATGTTAGTTTACATGACCAATGGGAGAGTATTCTGGATTATGTAAATGGGCCCATTTTCCAACACATGGGTACTTAAAAGTAGAGAACCTTCCTCCCTGTGGTCAGAGGAAGACATGTTATGACAGAGGCAAAGTCAGAGGGGATATAAAGTTGCTCGTTCTACACAGAGGCTACTGGGGCCAGAAGCAAAGAAACATGGCCAGGCTCTGGAAGCTGGAAAAGGCAAGGGAGTATTTACTAGTTCCACAATGCAATGAGCTTAAAAGTCACCACTCCATCATAACAAGTAAAAAGCTGGACAGACTGAAAAATCAGCTCTTCTTGGATCTGTAAGACAGCAGAAGACACAGGGAAAACACTGCCCCCAAGATCAGAGAAGAAGGCAACTACAGAGAATCATGGCTTACTGAAACAGAGACTCTTTTGAGTAGAAACGACAGGGAGAACTAGTGCTACGGCAGGAAAATCTTAATTGCAATTGACAATCACTAGAAACTGTGCAGACAAGAGTTAAAAACACTAGGGGAGGGATGCTTGCGTGGCTCAGTCAGTGAAGTGACTTCCTTCTCCTTGGGCCATGATCCCAGGGTCCTAGGATCCAGTCCTGCATTGGGCTCCCTGCTCAGCGGGGGAGTCTGCTTCACCCCCTCCATCCGCTCAAGCTCTCTCTCTTTCCCTTTCAGATAAATAAGTAAAAATCTTAAAAACAAACACACACCAGGGAAATACAATCTTAAGGAGGCCCACAATATTATAAGATTAGAGAGCTCCAGAAGCTTTAAGCAGTTTCCCCACAATAAATATCAGAGAAAAACCCCCTCAGGCTTAAGCAGGGGGAGATGAAAAGGAGTGACTCTGAAATGCACCTGAGCATTTTGTTCTCAACATAGTCTGCCCTCAGGGGAAACTAGTGAACCAGAGCTTAACCTGCTGGCGTCTAGCTAACCTGGGAAAAGGGAAGTAGCCGTCCTGCCCTAGCCATCCTGTCCCACCTAAGAAGAAGGGAAAACAAAACAAAACGAAACAAAACAAAACTCTTGTTAAATTCACAGTCCAAGGCACAGGACTGAGACCGAATCACAGAATTAGAGAGCACTTCCCCCTCCCCCACCTCACAACCACATAACTAAAGGCATATTTGAGCAGTTCCTTTTACCCAGTACATCATATGCATTCAAGAACAAAATTGCAAGGAATACCAAAAAGAAAAAAAGAAGAAGGAAAAAAAAAAACAACCCACATAATTTGAAGAGACAGAGCAAATATCAGAACCAGACATGAAATTTAAAATGGGAAATCAATAAAGAAAATCAACAGAACCAAAACCAGGTTGTTCGAAAAGATCAAAATTAAAAAGCTTCTAGCCAGGCTAATTAAGACAAAAAAAAAAAAAAAAAAAAAAAAAAAAAAAAAAAAAAAAAAAAAAAAAAAAAAAAAAAAAAAAAAAAAAAAAAAAAAAAAAAAAAGAGGACATAAATTACTGATATTAGAAGTGAAAGAAGGGATATCACTGAAGAGCCCACAGACATTAAAAGGATAACCTAGGAATAAAATGGAAACTCTATGCCCATGAATTTAATAACCTAGATGAAATAGACCAATTCCCTGAAAGATAAAATCTGCCAAAACTTACATAAGAAAAAAGAGGCAATATGAATAGGCTTATATCTATTAAAGAAGTTGAATAAATAATAAATTACCCTCCCTAACAGAAAGTATCAGTTCTGGAGGAGATCACTGATAAATTCTACCAAACGTTCAAGGAAGAAATTATATCAATTCTCTACAACCTTTTAGTGGACAGAAGTTAAAGGGATCATCTCCTAACTCATTCTATAAGAACAACATCATCCTAAGACTGAAACCAAAAACATTACAAAAAAATTACAGCCAATATCTCTGATTAAGAAGCAAAAATTCTCAACAAAATACTAGCAAAATGAATCCAACAATTGACAAAAATAATTATATGCCATGACCAAGTGGGATTTATCCTAAGTATGCAACGTCATCAACAATATAACTCATCATTTCAAGAATCTAAAAAGAAAAATCACATGATCATATCAACATAATTAGAAAAAACATTTGACAAAATCCAACACCGATTCATGATAAAAACTCTCAGTAAACTAGGAGTAGAGAGGAACTTCCTGAACTTGATCAAGAATATCTGTAAAGAACAAAGCTAAGGGGCGCCTGGGTGGCTCAGTTGGTTGAGCGACTGCCTTCGGCTCAGGTCATGATCCCAGAGGCCTGGGATCGAGTCCCACATCGGGCTCCCTGCTCGGCAGGAAGCCTGCTTCTCCCTCTCTCACTCCTCCTGTTTGTGTTCCCTCTCTGGCTGTGTTTCTCTCTGTCAAATTAAAAAAAAAAAAAAAAATCTTTAAAAAAATAAAAATTTAAAAAAATTTAAAAATTAAAAAAAAAAAAGAACAAAGCTAAATCATACTTACTGGTAAGAACCTCAAAGCTTTCTTACTAAGGTCAGGTATAAGGAAAGGATGTCCTCCATTACCATTTCTTTTCAACATCATTTGGGAAGTGCTATCAAATTTAATGAGAAAAGGAAATAAAAGATATACGGAATGGGGAAGAATAAAACTTTGTCTTTAAAAAAAACTTTTCCTTCACAAACGACATGATAATCTATGTAGAAAATACAAAAGAACAGACAACTAATAAGTAATTATAGCAAATTATGGGATACAAGGTTAATATACAAAAGTAAATTGCTTTTCCATATACTAGCAGTAAAATAGAATTGGACATTAAGAACAATACCATTCACATTAGCACCTCCTAAAAAATAGAATACTCAGGCATAAATCTAACAAAATATGTGCAAAATACATATGAGGAAGACTACAAAACTGACAGAAAAAAATCAAAGAAGAACTAAATAAATGAAAGATATTAAAGGTTCATGGATATAAAGACACAGTATTTTTTTTCTCCTTTTTCTTTTTTTTTTTTTTAAAGATTTTATTTATTTGACAGAGAGAAACACAGCCAGAGAGGGAACACAAGCAAGCGGAGTGAGAGAGGGAGAAGCAGGCTTCCTGCCAAGCAGGGAGCCCGATGTGGGGCTCGATCCCGGGTCTCCGGGATCATGACCTGAGCCAAAGGCAGTTGCTTAACCAACTGAGCCACCCAGGTGCCCCAAAGACACAGTATTTTCAAGATGTCAGTTCTTCCCATCTTGATCTGTAATCCTAATCAAAATCCCCAACAATTTGAATACCCTTCATTTCTTTTTGTTGTCTGATTGCTGTTGTTAGGACTTCTAACACTATGTTGAACAGTTGTGAGAGTGGCCATCCTTGGGTATTCCAATTGGCAAAGAAGAAGTCAAATGCTCTCTCTTCACAGGTGACATGATACTCTATATGGAAAACCCAAAAGACTCCACTCCCAAACTACTAGAACTCACAAGCAATTCAGTAATGTGGCAGAATACAAAATCAACGCACAGAAATCAGTTGTTTTCATATACACTAACAATGAAAATACAGGAAATTTGAGAATCGATTCCATTTACTATAGCATCAGAAACCATAAGATATCTTGGAATAAACCTAACCAAAGAGGTAAAGGATCGGCACTCAAAGAACTACAGAACACTCATGAAAGAAATTGAAGAAGACACAAAAAGATGGAAAAACATTCCAGGCTCATGGACTGGAAGAATAAACATTGTTAAAATGTCTATACTGCCCAGAGCAATCTATACTTTCAATGTCATCCCGATCAAAATTCCACCAGCATTCTTCAAAGTGCTGGATCAAATAATCCTAAAATTTATATGGAACCAGAAAAGAAAGTGAATTGCTAAGGAAATGTTGAAAAAGAAAAACAAAGCTGGAGGCATCATGTTGCCTGATTTCAAGCTTTATTACAAAGCTGTGATCACCAAGACAGCATGATACTGGCGAAAAAACAGACACATAGATCAATGGAACAGAGTAGAGAGTCCAGATATGGACCCTCAACTCTGTTGTCAAATAATCTTCGACAAAGCAGGAAAAAATATCCATTGGAAAAAACCAGTCCCTTCAGTAAATGGTGCTGGGAAAACTGGACAGCTACGTATAGAAGAATGAAACTTGACCATTCTCTTACACCACAAAGATAAATGCAAAATGGATCAAAGACCTCAACGTGAGGCAGGAAATCTATCAAAATCCTAGAGAAGAACGTAGGCAGTAACCTCTTCCACATCAGCCACAGCAACTTCTTTCAAGACACATCTCCAAAGGCAAAGGAAACAAAAGCAAAAATGAACTTCTGGGACTTCATCAAAATAAAAAGCTTCTGTACAGCAAAGGAAACAATCAACAAAACAAAGAGGCAACCCATGGAATGGGAGCAGATATTCACAAATGACACACAAAGGGCTGCTATCGAAGATCTGTAAAGAACTTCTCAAACTCAACACCCCCACAAAAGATGATCACATCAAAAAATAGGCAGAAGACATGAACAGACACTTCTCCAAAGAGGGCATACAAATGGCTAACAGACCCTTGGAAAAATGTTCATCATCATTAGCCATCAGGGAAATTCAAATCAAAACCACACTGAGATACCACCTTACACCAGTTGGTGTAGAATGGCCAAAATTAACAGGCCAGGAAACAATGAGTGTTGGAGAGGATGTGGAGAAAGGGGAACCCTTTTACACTGTTAGTGGAAATGCTAGTCGGTGTAGCCACTTTGGAAAATAATGTGGAGAGTCCTTAAAAAATTAAAAATACAAGCTACCCACAACCCTGCCATTTCACTACTGGGTATTAACCCAAAAGATACAGATGTAGTGAAAAGAAGGGCCATATGTACCCCAATATTCATAACAGCAATGGCTACAATCACCAAGCTGTGGAAAGAGCCAAGGTGCCCTTCAACAGACGAATGAATAAAGAAGATATGGTCCATATATACAATGGAATATTATGCCTTCATCAGAAAGGATGAATACCCAACTTTTGTAGCCACATGGACAGGACTGGAGGAGATTATGCTGAGTGAAATAAGTCAAGCAGAGAAAGTCAATTATCATATGGTTTCACTTACTTGTAGAGCATAAGAAGTAACATGGAGAACATTAAGAGAAGGAAAGGAAATGTGAACTGGGGTAAATCAGAGAGAGAAATGAAGCATGAGAGACTATGGACTCTGAGAAACAAACTTGAGGGTTTTGGAAGGGAAAGGGTGGGGGGGCTGGGAGAGCCTCATGGTGGGTATTAAGGAGGGCACGTACTGCATGGAGAATTGGGTGTGGTACATAAACAAACAATCTTGGAACACTGAAAAAAATAAATTATTTTTAAAAATCCCCAACAAGTTATTTTGTAACTATCTGCAAACTGATTCTAAAATTTATATGGAGGCAAAAGACCCAGAAAAACCAACACAAAATGAAGAACAATAAAGTTGAGGGACTGACACTACTCAACTTCAAGATTTCCGATAAAATGATAGTAATCAAGGGGTGCCTGGTTGGCACAGTTGGTTAAGTGTACTTTTGGCTCAAATCGTGATCTCAGGGTTATGAGCCTGAGCCCAGCATTGAGCTCCCTGCTCAGCATGGAGTCTGCTTAATACTCTCTGCCCTCTGCCCTTACCCCCTCCCTCTTAAAGAAAAAAAAAACCAACTGTAGTAATCAAGACATTGTGATAGTCATACAAGAACAGAAAAACAGACTAATGAAACAGAATAGAGATTCCACAAATATACTCTATAAATATGGTCAATTAACTTTTGACAAAGGAGCTAAGAGAACAGAATACAGCAAACATCTTTTCAACAAATGGTTTGGGGACAACTGGATATCCATATACCAAAAAAAAAAAAAAAAAAAAAGAAAGAAAAGTGAATCTAGATATAGACCCTACATCCTTCCCAAAAATTAACTCAAAATGGATTACAGACTTAAATGCAAAATGCAAAACTACACAATTCCTAGGAGAAAATATAGGTGAGCTTGGGTACAATGATACCTTTTTAAATATAACAGCAAAGGTGCAATTCATGAAAGAAATAATTGATAAACTAGACGTTATTAAATTCAAAAACTTCGGCTCTGTGAAAAACTTTCAAAAGACATAACTGATAAATGATTATTGTCCAAAACATACAAAGAACTCTTGAAACTCAACCATAAGAAAAGAAAAAGAAAAATGGGCCAAAGAGTTTAACAGAAACCTCACCAAAGAAGATGTACTGATAGCAAATAGCAGATGAAAAGATGTCCCACACAAATGCCATCGGGCAATGACAATTAAAACAAGATACCTTCATATGCCTATTAGAAAGGCCAAATGCTGGTGAGGATATGGGGCAAGAGGAACTCTCATTCATTGCTGGTGGGAATGCAGGATGGTACAGCCACTTTGGAAAGCAGTTTGGTATTTTTTTAAATATAAAACTAAACCTACTTTTACTATATAATCCAGCAATTACACTTCTTGGTATTATCCAAAATAACTGAAAACTTGTATCTACACAAAGTCTGCACATGGGTACTTATAAAACCATTATTCATAATTGCCAAAACTTCAAAGCAACCAAGTAGTCCTGCAGTAGGTGAATGGGTAAACAATGTGTACAGAACCCAGTGCAACATACAGTGTGTATTATTCATAGCTAAAAAGAACCCAATCTGAGAAGGCTATGTCCTGTAGGATTCCAAACATAGGACTTCCTGGGAAAAGCAAAACTAGGGAAGCAGTAAAAAGATCAGGTGTTGGGGCGCCTGGGTGGCTCAGTTGGTTAAGCGACTGCCTTCGGCTCAGGTCATGATCCTGGAGACCCGGGATCAAGTCCCACATCAGGCTCCCTGCTCGGCGGGAAGCCTGCTTCTCCCTCTCTCACTCCCCCTGCTTGTGTTCCTTCTCTGGCTGTGTTTCTCTCTGTCAAATAAATAAAATCTTTAAAAAAAAAAAAAAAAA
>PITA01023277.1:0-28532 GCA_004023965.1 Spilogale gracilis
CCGGCGCCGGCCCGGGGGGAGGGAGTCCAGGCAGAGGGAAAAGAAAGAAAATAAAAGATTTTAAAAAGTCTCCTCGCCTTGCCTGGGGCTCCGCTGTGTTTAGCTCCTTTCTAGCCCCGATTCAGGCCGTAATCTTCTGTTATTCCTCAACTCACAGAGCACTTTCGTTTTGGGGTATTTGTTTTCAATGGTTCAGCTCTGCGGGCTTCCTCCCCCACTCCCCTGTCTCTGGGGGCAAGCCTCCAGACCCTCCAATTTGTTTCTACCTTTTTGCCGATGTTCTTTGTCTCTCGTGGTGGTCCAGAAGTGGGAAATATCGCATTTCAGGCTGGTTTCATGGGTGTTCACGGTGGTCTTGTAGTGGTTTTTTTGCTGGAATTCAGCTCTGTTCAGGGAACTCCCCGAAATGCGGTCACCTGGCCTTCCACCATTTTCCTAACCTCGGATCAAAGTCTAAATCTTACACCATCAGTATTGGCATTAATTTGGATCCTGCTAGAAAATTAATTCTTGGGTCCCGCCCAGACCTACTGAGTCTGGGGATGGAGTCCAGTATTTTGTGTTTTAACAAGACCTCAGGGTGATTCTGATGTGAGTTAAAATTTAAAAAAAAACACCAGTGGAGAGGTTAGGAATACAGACTTCCTCAAGTCAAACCATAAGTCTGTTATGGACAGCTGAGTGACATTGGGCAAAATAAGCTTTATACGACTGTTTCCTCATCTGTAAAATGAAGATAACATTCATACCTGCCTCAGAGGTTTGTTGTCAGAAATAAATCAACATTGCCTGGTTCCGACGAAGCATGATATAAATGCAAGCTCTTACCTCTGGAGTTAGAAATGGTCCTTCAGTCCTGATGCAGCCTCCTTCTCTCTCTCTCTCTCTCTCTCTCTCTCTCTCTCTCTCCCTCTCTCTCAGACCTTAGAAGTACTATTTTAAGGACTGTTGGGCTATTTTCAATTATAAAATGAGAACAATAAATTGTTACTACCTTACTTTAGCATGTGAAATAGATTCTTCAATAAGGAGCTACTTTCCTATCTTTAATTGGAAGAAAAATATCCTTCACATTCTGATGCTAAAAAAATACCCATTACATCTGATGTACTCTTACCACAAGCCCCAGGACACATGTTTCCAGAGCAAATTACATGAGCCACAGGCAGCAACTATTGCTTTTCAAGTAGCTCAATAATCCATCACTCCGCCTTCACACTTCACTCTCCTGCAATTCACCTGGATGCAAAGAGCTTTCTTCCGAACATTTTACTGAAACATTAGGAATGCAGGCCCCAAGCTAAAATCCTTGTCTTCATCTGTTTAATATTTTGAAGAATCTGACTCTTTAGTATTGATTGACTATCCAAGCAGGCAATCAAAATGCTTAATCAATAACAGTCACTCATTTGGTGCCATGTTGTCCTTCCAGAGCAATAGGTGTTCAAAACCCCCTTGACCTTCTCTTAATTAATTCCAGCCTTTATTAATAAGCCCATTTCAAGCTTCCCCAAGACCTGCAAAATTGCATCTCTCAAAAGGAAACTTTGCCCTTTGAGCTTTTCCAAAATCAATGAGAGTAAGCCAAAGCCACAGGAGACACAGCTGGCATGGGGATGCGGGAACTGGGAGGTGGAGGTTGCAGGGGAAAGGGTTCCCAGGAGCTGACCGGGATGCTGACAAAGGGAAGCCCAGACCTTGAGGCAGATCCCTGCAGATGTCTCCACCCCTGCTATGTGGCCCAGGGCAGAATACGGTAATGGCTAATTAGCATTGCTACTGACTTCATTGCTTTTGCCCAGAAGCAAAAGTCATTGGAATAGGAACAAGTGATTTGAGTTCCCAGGAGCACCGGTAACTCTGTGGTAAGCTCACCTAGATGTCCAGAGAACTGACTGTCAATGATGAGAATATGTAATTTTTGTCAAGTTGCTTCTAGCTGTCTGGACCTCAGTTTCTTCAGCACTCAAATGACAGGAGCATCCTGTCAGGTTGGTTTCTGGAGTTCTCCTCTTCCTCTGATCTGCTGTAATTACTTTATTTCTTAGAGCCACTTTTCTCACTGCAGACAGAATTCACAGGGCAAGATTTGATTTGTGTAGATCTGGAAAAATGCCAAATCCCATTCCCTTATGAATTATACCATTAGTACATTACAGATGATGCCCACACCTGACCATTTTTGCCTTCTCTAGTCCATTAAAATATATTCAGATTTCAAGGGCTAAAAATCCAGCGTTCCATATGTTAATTTCTTTCACTTGGAGCATTATTTTTAGAAAATAAAACAGAAGGTTAAAATAAAAAGAATGGTGTAACTTATAATGGTACATGCTTTCTAAAATAGACCCTTGTTATATTTTGCAAAATTTGTTTTGTCTGTTTTTCTAATTGTAAAAAGCCACATATCATGAATAAGGTTAGACTATGTTTTGCTTTATCTATAGTTCCATCCCATTCCAGGCAACTACCCTCTCATCCCTGGGTAACTATGTTTATAAATTTGATGGGTATTGTTCTAGTCTGTTGAAAAATATAGATGGATGTAACTATGGACTGATACACGGATAGAGTTATGAATGTGCAAACATTCCTGATAGATAGGTAAATAGATAGGAAACACCCATTTATGAGTTCATTTATAGGATTATACATGGTTTTAAATTTGCAAATATGCTTATTTTGTGTATCCCTCTTCAAATTGCTATTTCTCTTAAAACTTGTTTTTGAGACAACATATGTTATTAAGCCTAATTCATTCCTTTTAATGGATGTCAAGTATTGAATTGCGCAAAGTATCACATTTTATTTTTTCATTCTTTCAATATTGGCTGTTGGTCAATTTTACTGTTTCGCTATTATTAACAATGATGCCATAAATATTCTTCCACAGATCTTCTATTATACACATTAGAGAATTTCTATGGGATATAAAGCGTGAAATACAACTGCTACTCATAGGGTTTGCACATTATCAATTTTACTAAGCATTGTCAAATCACTTTCCAAAGTGTTAACATCACTTTGTGATTCCATTCTTCCCCACCTTTGCCAACACTTGCTACTGTTAAACTTTATTTTTACTTCTCTGATGGGTGTGAAATGGTGTGTCATATTTGTGTATTTCGTTTTTGTTTGTCTCATGGTTGCAATTCCTAGATTAGTGAGGTTGGGAACATTTTCATATATTCAACGACATTTCAGGGTTCCTTTTATATCAATCAATTCATATTTAGAATCCTTGTTTTTTTCATTCAAGTTATTTTATGATTTTTATGGAATTTTCTATATCTGGTAATTCACTTGTTATATATGTTACAAGGTCATTTAGATTCTACAAAAGTCAATCTCTACAGAAACATGAAGGAACTGTTATTTTGCTCTTTTTTTTTTTTTTAAGATTTTATTTATATGACAGAGAGAAACACAGCCAGAGAGGGAACACAAGCAGGGGGAGTGAGAGAGGGAGAAGCAGGCTTCCCGCCGAGCAAGGAGCCCAATGTGGGACTCGATCCTGGGTCTCGATCCTGGGTCTCCGGGATCATGACCTGAGCCGAAGGCAGTCGCTTAACCAACTGAGCCACCCAGGCGCCCCATTTTGCTCTTTCTTGATTGCTACTTTCTTCAAAGGATCACATTATGATATTCAGACACACATAGTATTTTCCTTCCCTATACTGGTCTCCTGACTCTTCCTGTCCACAATGTCCCAGGCATTGCCAAGATTTAGACAGCTGGGAGTCCCAGAAGCTAAAATGTATCACTAGGCCTTTAAACAGTTTCATTTCTTCCTCGATTCCACTAACTGTGAGGTTCGGTAGTGACTCATTAGAAATACATTTGCTAGCACTTCAGTGGGAAAATTAGAGAAGAGAGATGTTACATAGACAGTCCCTACCTCTAATTTAGTCTTTCTAATGTGGTTGGATGGGTAGTATCACAATCTGGACCTAACGTGAAGGAAGAGGGGCATACAGAGGGAAACTTACTAAACTAATGCAATAATATTAGAATTTTGTTATTATCCACTAATGCTATGCTTATAAAAACTCTTTAAAGGAGGCATTATCATCTCCTGCATTTCTGGGAAACAGTCTCTGTGACAATGGTCACAGAGCTACAGGTTGGCAGCGGCAGATTCTGATTCCATTCCCTAAGCCTCACTCACATGCTCTTGTCATTATTCCTGCTTCAGACTGAAGTGGAAGTTTGACATCTGAACTATGTTAGCACAGTAGAAATAGTAAAAGTAGGCATTGTCAACACAAATGTGAGATTTAGTGCTTTATGACTTTAAAAAAAGTTTTTTTAACCTTCACAATATATTTTACATTATCTGAATTTATAATCACAGCAAATATGATATATAGGTGAATATATATCCAAGTTTCTCTGAAATATATGCCTATTGTTTCAAGTACTATTCAGTTCGACATTTGTCTTAAGTTTTTCATTTTTCAGTAATGTATTATTAATAATAGTTGCATTAAAATTTTACTTCTAGCACCTGCCATGATCTTGTACAATAATGGATGAAACTAATATGCACTGAACACAGTCTAACATTAACACATGGCTATCTGATTACCAGTCTTTTTTCACTCTCCTTTTCCAGATAATATAACATCTCCCTTTCAAGAGCAGAATGCATATTTTTTGGTAAAATGAAATGATTACGATAGGACATCTGGGAGAGTTACATTCTGCAGGTCTAGAGTGGGAGTGAGAGAAGTCTTTAATCAGCTGCCTCCTGCTGGTCACTTGGAATACCAGCCATTTATGAGAGGATTTGTGCGGTGAACTTTGATGGAACCCAGGAGATCTTCAGTTAGTCAACTCAATATGAAATTATAGGTTGGTGTGTATTTGAAAAATGTACAAGAAACAGTAACTGTCTAGTCTTGTAAATAACTATGGAATACTCTTAAGATTCCTGCTAAGTGGTTTTGATATTTACTGAATGTTGTAAATCTATAGATACTTATCTAATTTGTTGTTTGGTGGTATTGTATTTTATTTCATTATTGCAATACACCCTTCTGACAGCAACAAGCTAAACAATTAAAAAATTACTTCCAGGATTTCTGTTTCTAGAAAAGTTGGTAAGTGTTTAACTTGAATAAAATATTGGTTTGATGTTATTTACCATCTAAGATCAGGAAAGGAAAGCTAGAGACTATGAATCTGTGGAAGAAGCATCAGTATTTATTTTAAAAATGTTATCCATTTAAAGGGAATCGCAAGTGAGAGCATGTCCAGCTTCAGAAGGGACATTAATGTAACATAACATAAAATATGGCTTTTTGTTTAGATTTACCAAGTTTTCTGAAGTGAATCCAAGTTTTCTTAAGCAGATAAGAAACATGAAGGAAGAGATGGCATTGTTGATTCCACTGGCAGAAGAACTTCACATTTAAATGATGCAAAGTAGTACATCAATGTTGTCAGATGCTTCAGAGGAAAATCAGTTAATTCCAGCAATGGATCAATTTTATCATCCAATTCACAGGATTAAAGGAAAGTTGTATAAATTCATTTTCTTGAAATATATAATAGCAGTGTGAATACTATTAAATACTCAACATTGGAGATAAAATATTTACTTTTTTGCAAGAATAAAAAAATATCAAAAACTAATTTGTTAGAACATAGTATTGTAGTAAAAACAATGGTCTTAGTGAAAAAAACAAAACAAAATACAAAACTACTGACCAGAAACATACTTGGAATTTCTTGTGGCACACAAATTAGTGATTGTATTGAAATAAATTACAGTCAAAATTTATGACCCCCTGATGCACAGATATTAAAAAAAACTTAATTTGTGTGTGTATAATTAAGTTTACATTGCATTAAAAAACATTCCAGTATGAGTTTGTGCTTTCCCTTTTCTGCCCATCATCAGCTGGATGTTAGCAATGTTTTAAGATTTCAAGAATTACTTTGAAAAATCAACTTAAGTGTTTTATGGCAGTACTGGACTTACTTTGAAAACAGTACCTTTAAATCTTGGCTGCATTCTGTTAAAAATCAATTGAAAATATTTATTCAGATTATTCAAGAAATGGAAAAAATAGAAACCTTCAGCTTCCTAAGATTTAATGAATTGCAATTATTAACAATAAAGCTTGCAAACAGGGAAACATTGAAATTACTCCCACAAAAGTAACTAAGCATTTCAGCAAATTTAACTATGAGAGGTCAAATAGAATGTAGGATTTAATATAAAAATTCTATTGTTAATTTTATAATATTTCAATTTTAGAAGGCATATATTCATGGAACTCTTTTAATTATAACCATTTATTTTCTGTTTCTGAAAAGGAATAGAATAGAGAATACCCATCATTTTTATCATCTAAATCTAGTGAAACAAAAAAATAAAAATAAACCTAGTGAAATATTCAAAACAATCACTGCGACACACTTTTAATAAACACTATCATATAAAAACATTTGTTGGGGGCGCCTAGGTGGCTCAGTCATTTAAGTGTCTGCCTTCGGCTCAGGTCATGATCCCAGAGTGAGAGGATGGAGCGCCATGTCGGGCTCCCTGCTCACTGGGAAGCCTGCTTCTCCCTCTCTCACTCCCCCTGCTTGTGTTCCCTCTCTAGCTGTGTTTCTCTCTGTCAAATAAATAAATAAAATCTTAAAAAAATATTTGTTGAAGCTAGCATTCTGAATATGTGCAAAAAAGACAGCAGGAACAGAGTAGGAAGGAGATATAAAATGTTTTTGAATCATTTATGTGACTCACTATATCAAGCTTCTTGAAAGTTCTAATTCCTATTTCAGATAGGTGAGACTTTATATTTCCTTATCATTTTTAATTTTAATTTTTTAATTTTTTATTTTTTAAAGATTTTATTTATTTGACAGAGAGAAACACAGCCAGAGAGGGAACACAAGCAGGGGGAGTGAGAGAGGGAGAAGCAGGCTTCCCGCCGAGCAGGGAGCCCGATGTGGGACTCGATCCCCAGTCTCCGGGATCATGACCTGAGCCGAAGGCAGTCGCCTAACCAACTGATCCACCCAGGTGCCCCTCCTTATCTTTTTTTAAAAAAGATTTTATTTTTTTGACAGAGCACATGAGCCGCGGAGAGGAGGCAGAGGGAGACACAGATTTCTTGTGGAATAGAGAGCCCCAGATGGGGCTCTAATCCAGATCAGGAGTATTAAATATCGGATGTAATTAACTGAATCCTGGAGTGAATATGAAAAACAGAATGGTTGGTGGGGCACAGAATGGTTGTGAGTGTATTGGTTGTTGACCCTCATGATGGTCTGGCTGACTGGGACCTGTGTCTTCGGTCCTGCCCAGTATCATGAGAGAGAGTCCTACTGCATACATCAGCACAGGAAAAGATCAAAATGCAAAATTTTCATTTCTGCTGGATACATAATCACTTTTGCACTATTGTAAAGTTGAATAACTCTAAGTCAAACCATCATAAGTCAGGGTCGTCTGAATTCTCACTAGTTGCCTAAACTATAATGATTAGAGTTGATTTCTGTTTCACTCCTCAATCACCAAATCCAACACAATCTGCCCTTTAGGTGTCTTCCAAATCCTTAATTTCCAGATAATCCTAACCACTACCTTCCAGGTTTTTCAGTTTCGTTATGTTCTGATTCACTTGAATAACATCTCACCAATACAGGGTCCCCAAATCTTTAGATTTCTCTGAAGCAAATTTGGAGTGTTATAGGTTTGCTTAAAAAACAACACAACTAAACAGCAACAACAACAACAACAGCAAAACCTCTTTAGTAGTTTCCCACATGCTTCAGGATGAAATTCAACATTCATGGTATGTTTATGAAGAACCTCACATTCTTAGTCCTGCATGTTTTTCCAGGAAAAGTTTCCAGTGTGCTCCTCCCTTTCCAACAGGCCCCCATCCTCCAAGCACAGTCTCTATCCCAGTGCCACAGATTACTTTTCATTATCAGCCAAGTTTATTTTTTTTTAGATATGAGGTTTTTCATATGTGTCTTCAGGACCCCATCCTAGAATCTATTTTTCCAACTTGTTCTTTTGAATCTTAAAGGCATAGTGCCATTTTATGGACCTGGTGAAGTTGTCTTTTGTTTGTTTAATTTGGATAAACTCTCAATCTGAATTTCCATAGTGTTTTGTACATATCATTAGAGCATCCTTCAACACTGATTCAATTTCAAATTTGGATTTGTCACTTTGCTCCAATGAAAGATAGGATCCCTAAATATCCATGGTTTAATTTACCGAAGTATCCCTACCTGACCAAAGACATGCAGAGCAGATCCTTATTGGCTACTTGAGAAAAGGGAGTTTAAATAATTGAAGATCCTTTGGGTAAGTTATTTATATTTTATTAAAATTCTCTTCTTTTGAAATGCTTGTGTTGTTTTTTCCCCTTATAAAATATTGTATTTTGCCTCTGTAAACTTAAATTGTCCTCAAAACACAATATTTCTCAAAACTATATAACCTACGGAATAACCATTTCCATATTCTACAAATACTCATGCGTACTTTGCTATAGTAGAATTAGCCTGGGACTGAACACCATACTGAGAGACCGTCTATTAATATAGATTAGTCAATTTTACAAAACGGATTATGGTGTATTTACTAACATACTACAGAGTGGCATCAAGGTAATTAAAACTAAATCTATTAAAATAAATTAAGTGCAGCCAGGGCTGCACTATTCTGGCTTCTATATAATTTCTTTTTATTTATTAGTCTACCAGAAAGCATGGCAATCATCCATGGCTGCTGTAACAAATTGCTACAAACTTTGCAGCTTAAAGCAACACAGATAATTATTATCTTACAGTTCTGGAGGTCAGAAATCAAAAATGGGTCTCAGGTTTACATTAAAGCATCAGCAGAGGGGCGCCTGGGTGGCTTAGTTGTTATGTGTCTGCCTTTGTTGCAGGTCATGATCCCAGAGTCCCAGGATCAAGCCCTGCATCAGGCTCCCTGCTCAGCGGGAAGCCTGCTTCTCCCTCTCTCACTCCCCCTGCTTGTGTTCCCTCTCTGGCTTTGTTTCTCTGTGTTAAATAAATAAAATATAAATAAATGAATGAATAAATGAATGAATGAATGAATGAATGAATAAATAGTATCAGTAGAGCTGTGTTCCTCCTGGGGGCGGGGGGGAATCCATTTCCATGCCCTTTCTAGCTTCTAGAAATCATCCACATTCCTTGACTCATTGCCTCCATCCTCTGTCTTCAAAGCTAGCAACATCTGGCTGAGTTCTCTCACTGCCTTGCTTTGGTTCTCTTTTCTGCTTCCCTCTTCCACTTTTAGGACTCATTGGATTACACTGGGCCCATCTATATAACACAAAGTCTATTTTAAGGTCTGCTGATTAGCAACCTTAATTCCATGTGCAGACTTAATTCTTTTGGCCTGGTAACCTAACTATTGCAGGTTGTAGATATTAGGATGCAAACATCATTCATCATTTCCTGTTACAATGGAAATATGCAGGAGCAACATGGTGTTAGCTGACCTGAAATCATGAGAAACCTGCCAAAAGAATCTCCACAGAAGAACTGAATTCTAACAGCTGAATTGGGTATGAAATAAATGACCAGATTGTATATATCAAGGCTGGGCTTACATAATGGAAAGTTTTAAAGCCCTTTTTCCTTCCTGCCTTCCTCTCTCTCTCTTTTTAATAATTTCTTCTTGGGGCACCTGGGTGGCTCAGAGGATTGAGCCTCTGCCTTCGGCTCAGGTCATGATCTTAGGGTTCTGGGATCGAGGCCCACATTGGGCCCTCTGCTCAGCTGGGAGCCTGCTTCCTCCTCTCTCTCTGCCTGCCTCTCTGCCTATTTGTGATCTCTCTCTCTGTCAAATAAATAAAAATCTTAAAAAAAAAAAAATGTCTTGGGGCACCTCAGTGGCTCAGTTGGTTAAGCGACTGCCTTCGGCTCAGGTCATGATCCCGGAGACCCGGGATCAAGCCCCACATCAGGCTCCCTGCTCAGCGGGAAGCCTGCTTCTCCCTCTCTCACCCCCCTGCTTGTGTTCCCTCTCTAGCCGTGTTTCTCTCTGTCAAGTAAATAAAATCTTTTTTAAAAAAAAATTCTTCTTCTTGAAATGTTGTAGAAATGTCTATAATGTGCTAGCCCCTGGGATGGAGTTAAAATAACAGGACAACAAAATTCCCAAGAATGAAGAACTCACAGTGTAATGTATGAATTGACAATAAAATAATTACAATAAATCATGACAAGTGAACTATTAGAATTATGTAAAAAATGTTGAGGCAGAGTTTTTTGAAGCTTATCTTATGGAATAACTGTCTTAGAAATCCCTCCAGATAAAGAATTTCAAGTCATATATATTAAGAAATGCTCTACTGTGTAACCTTCCCCACCCCCACCCAGCTTCTTGACACCTGTCAATTGAGAAGTTTACAACGTACGTCAGCTTTTTACAAACTCTAAGAATCCTTGCAATGAGAACATTTGCTTGCTAGCTTAATCCTCCATAAACTTATTTGTCTAAAGAAAATTCTTCTTTCTCCTTCCCTTTTTCCATAGAGGGTCTACTTGATTCCCAACAAATCTGTAAAACATATTACCAGAAAATCTTTTCTTGGATAGAGACAAGAAAATTATTTAGTTTAACCGGGGTCATTCAGATGTTGTGACAATCTACTAGACGATGGAAATAATTAAACTGGACTTATGCTGTAGTAGGTGGTATTCAAAGAAGAGCCATAACGCTCCCCTATCCCGCCACTGCTGCCTCTTAAATGTGCATGTCAAGCCTTCTCATATGAAGAAGAGAGTTTATTTTTCCCACCTGTGAATATGAGTTGGTCTTGTGTGTGTCTTTGAGCAAGAGAATGCCCCAGTGTTGTAGGAAGTTCAGAGGAGAGGCGGCTTTCACTTCTTCACCCTGGAGACCAGCTGTCATGCCAGGAGAAGCCCAGACCATATGGAGAGGAAGTAAGATCCCCTTGTAAACTGCTGGGACTGACACTATGTTAAGCAGAGATACGTTGTGCCCACCAAGTGTCATGGTGAATAAAGCCAAAGGGAAAAATTAGGCTAAAAAAAATGGAAATGGATAGAATCCTATGGAATCCTAGATTCAACTCTGTCCTGTTTAGTCGGCTGATAAATGACTTTTTTCCCCTTTCAACTGGTTTGCGTTGAGTTTCTGTCACTTATAACCACCTATAAGTTTTTATATATGCACATAATATGATTGACTGGATTCTTTCTAGATAGCTCTGCCTTTAGCATGAAGGAAAAGGCAAAACAAGGGCAGAAACTGCAGGTAAGAGATAATGAGAACTGTCCTAACCATGATGCGAAAGTGAGGAATTCACTTTTTAATCTTTCCTTCACAGTGAGGAGCTAAAGACAGTAAAAGGGAGAATAAGAACTTACCTGAATTGTTAAGTATATAATAATTCACATTTTAATCATTCACTCATTTTATTCATTCAAAAAATACTGGCCTCTACCTGTTTGATCATGGATTCTCAACTCTGATGCTTATGAAAACATTATTTCTGGGCTAAGCCTATTACCATTTTGTTTTAAAAGATCACTAGGGAATTTTTTTTTTTTTTTTGCAGCTAGGAATGCACCTTGATGAGCCTAAAAATTATATAACTTCTAACTTGTTTAAAACACTGATCCATTAGCTCCATCACCTAGACATTCCTATTCTATAAGATTTTTAAAAAAATATTTTATTTATTTACTGGACAGAGAGAAAGACAATGAGAGAGGGAACATAAATAGGGTGAGTGGGAGAGGGAGAGGCAGACTCCCTGCTGATCAGAGAGTCTGAGTTGGGACTTGATCCCAGGACCCTGTGATCATGACCTGAGCCAAAGGCAGACGCTTAAAGACTGAGCCACCCAGGTGCCCCATTCTTTTTCTATAAGATTGGAGCAAGGTACAGGATCAGTATTTTCCCAAATATAATATAGTAACTTCTACCTACCTTCCCAAATATAATAACTTATCCCAACCAGCACTTCCCAGTTCCTGCATCATTCTAAGCACAGATATTGGTAAATCATCAATTTCAGATCAGTCACCTTAAAAGATCCTATCCTCATTCTGAGGATGCACCAGCAAGGCAGTGGAATGGCTCAAGGGAATTTTTGTATCCATTAACCTGCCTTCTTTTAAATTGTTCTATTTTAAGCACAAGCATATATGCACCCCTTCCCAGACCCTTAACAATGCAGATACAAACCAGAATAGAAGCTCTTCTTTCAGTTGATTAACTGGGTCCCAGCAGCTTATTTTGTTTGTGCCAAGAACTCCCACACTGAGAGAATGCCTAGTTTAAAAAGAAAAAAAAAATCACAGCAAGATGAACAGTATGACTGAAGCAGAATCAAAGAACATGAAAAATCAAGAAATTAGATCAAAGAGTTGGAGGAGGGCCTCACAAGTGGATAAAAACTTTATCTTTACTCTGAGCGCAATGAGACACCATTGAAGGACTTCCTCTGCAAACATAGCTTCATCTTAATTTTTAACAGGACCGTTCCAGCTGTTCTGAGACTAGAGACCAGTTAGAAGGCAATAACCAAAAGTTGAACAAGAAGATGATGGTTGTTTTGTCCAGAGTGGTGACAAGGGGCATGGTTTGAATCGGTTAGATTCTGGAAATGTCTTGAAAGTAACGTCTGCTGACTCTGCTAATTGACTGAAGGTGTGGCATGATAGTAGAAAAGACAGGAGTTTTATATGTCCTCAGAGTTTGAGGACCATGTAAGTGAGGGGACGAGTCTATATTTAATAGGGAAGATTGGAAGAAGAGAAGGTTGCTTTAAAAAAAAGTTTATTTAATTTAAATTCAATTAATTAATGTATAGTGTATTATTAGTTTCAAAGGTAGAGTTCAGTGATTCATCAGTTGCATATAACACTCAGGGCTCATTCCATCAAGTGCCCTCCTTAATGTCCATCACTCAATTACCCTTTGGGGCAAACACTTGGTAGTGCAATTGCTGGGTCATAGGATAGCAAGAAGGGAAGATTTTTTTTTTTTTAAAGGTTTTATGTATCTGACAGAGAGAAACAGAGCTAAAGAGGGAACACAAGCAGGGGGAGTAAGAGAGGGAGAAGCAGCCTTCCCATAGAGCAGGAAGCCCAATGAGGGACACGATCCAGGGACCCCAGGATCATGACCTGAGCTGAAGGCACTCACCTAACGACTGAGCTGCCCAGGCGCCCCACGAAGCAAAGATTTTGAGTTGATGGATCAGAAGCTCAGTTTTCAGTTTGAGATTTCTATTAGAAATACAAGTAGATATATTGAAATTTGAGTTAGATCTATGTCCAAGAGTTCAGGTGTCACTTTTGGGCTTGGAGTATAAAACTTGGAGTGATAAGCATGTAGGTAGTATTTAGGGAATGGGTTTGGATGAAATTATTGGGGGAGGGAATATAGATGGAAGTCAGGAGAGGCTTAAAGACCAAGTCCTTGGGCAGTCCCACATTAGCTCGGAGAGAGGAAGAGGAGCCAGCAAACAAAACTACTCAAGTGTAGTCTTCTGAAAATCAAGTGAAGAATGGGCACCATATCCTAATTGCTGGTGACATATCAAGTACAGATGATGACCGAGTTTGCCCATGTGTTTAGGAATGTATCTGTCAGTGGTTGCCTTAGTGAGAGCCATCTTTTAAGAGTGTTCAGGGCTACATCCTGGCTGAAGTGATTTCAATAAACTATGACAAGATGAGTACAGACAATGGGTAGAAAACTGTTCTGAGGAATTTTTCTATAAAAGAAAGTAGAAAAATGGGCATGTTATTAGAAGATAATATAAGGTCAAGAGAGGTTTATTAGCTTTTTTAATTGAGAAAATACAATTTTTCATGTGAACTTAAGAAATGAGAAAGAAAAAAAATGGATGGTAGGACAAGAAAGAGTGAATAACTTAAAGGATATTGATCCTTGAGAGCTAGGGAACCAACGAAGTGAACTATACTGTGCTTGTTAATCTTATATGTCAACTTTCCTGGGTTACAAGATGCCCAGCCAGCTGGTAAAACATAATTTGTGGGTGTGTCTGTGAAGGTGTTTCCAGAAGAGATTAGAATCTGAATAACTATACGGAGAAAGAAGATCACCCTCATCGATGTGGTAGGCATCCTCTAACCCATTGAGGGCCTGAATAGAACAAAAAATTGAGGGAGGGCAAACATCCATTTTCTTTTACCCTCACAGACACAGGTGCACCTAGTTTCTAGACCTTTGGTTTGGACTGCAATTACTCCACTGGCTTTCCTTGGCCTCCAGTTTGTACACAGCAAATCACGGGACTCCTCAGCCTCTGTAATTATGTGAGCCAATTCCTCATAGTAAAGCTCTTTCTCTACATCTCTCTGCATTCTATTTGTTCCATGTCTCTGCAGAACCCTGACTAAGGCAGTATAAAACTGAGTAATGGAGATTTGTGCAAGTTAAGGGGCCAAAAAAAGCTTTCCTGAGCATACTACTTGAAGTGAAATGCTTACAATTAGAGGGAAGGGGTTCAGAATGGGAAGGGCTGTCCAGACACAAGGAGCAGACTGCACAGCCTTGTAGTGAGAGTGAATATTGCTGCCTGTGGACTACAACAGCCAGTGTGGTTGACATGTAAACAAAGAGGAAACCCGATCATAAATATGGCTAGAACGGTTTCAGACTTTCTAAGGAAATTTATTTATTTATTTTTTATAAGCACTAGAAAAATCTTTGAAGACTTCCAGGGGCCATGGAAAACAGAGATTGAAATGACTGGATTTATGTTTTAACAAGATAACCTGGGGGAATGAGGAAAATGGATTAAAGGAATATTCATAGCTATGGATCATGTGTTTTCTAGACCAGGGTTCTCCAATTGACCATAATCCATTTTTAATTATTCCTTACCCCATGTTCTTAAGTCTTGCCTTCTCAAGTAGATTTTCATCTATCCCAGGGTAGGTCCTTTACCTTTTATTTCCTTCTTCTTCAGACAACCACCAGCCAAGTCTTCAAAAAATGCGCAGATTCAATCTTAGCACACTGGCGCTTAAAATAAAGTGCATGACATTTAGTAGATGAACAAGGCCTTTTATGATCTAACCCGATATTAAGTTTACAGTTTTATCTTTTACCTTTCCACCTCTGTACATTATGTTTCCATTAATTAAACTTATCATCCCTAGGTACACCATGATCTTCTTTCACATTTTAGTAAATTTTACTGTTTGTTCTTTCTTATTTTTGTTATCTGAGAGCCCACATTATGACTAGCACGTTGTAGTGTTTTAATAAATACTGTTTTAAATATTTTGAGGATTTTTTAAAAATAATTCCTCATTCAACAGTGGGCACTGAGTGTCTTAATGATGACACCAGCAGGATGAAAGTATAAGGAAAACCTGTGAATGTCTCTGAAAGTTGTGGCAAACGGAGAGAAGATACAGTTTTCTCCAAGTAAAAAATCCTATGTTTTCTAAATGATTGGGAAATTATACATATAGAATATTATGGATTTTGTGCTCTTGGATAACACTCAATGATATTTGTAAAAATACATATTTGCTAAACTGATAAGGGATACAGTTCCACTCAATGGATGGCAAAATGGCAAGAGGGAATGTTAATATTAGCGTTAAGGTATCTCCCCAGACCCAGCAATTTCCCAAGAAGACCCAATTAGACTCTGACCTTGATGACTGCAAGCTGCACAAAGTGGATTTTGCTTTGTCTGGGAAACTCACTACTGATAGTCTCTATAATCATGATTTTATAGGTGTTTATTGCCTGATATTATATGGAAAATCCAGCGGCCAATGTCCAGGACTACCTGTTCCTTCTACATTCCTCAGCTATGAAAAAAAGAAAGAAAAAAATTTTCATAACACTTAAGATAAATTCATGAATAGAAAGTTCACATAAAATTCACCTTTTGAGTATTTCCATTGATTGAACCATTAACGAGTATTAGCTGAATAAATAATGTATTCTCAGGTGTCCATTTTGTAGAGTATGATTCAGAAATAGTCCATTGATGATCCATTTCCCCAACAGACCACATGTACCTACTAGATTTAAAGTTCTGGGACAGACTGAGATGAATGAGGTAATTTAGGTTCTAATGGATGAGATCTAAGTGGGTTTTGTTCGTTTGTTTGTTTGTTTTATTTTTGTTTTTGCTGTTTTCAGGAAGCAGTGACTCCAAATATACCCCTCAAAAATTAAGGTTCAAAGTGGAGCCATGTTGATAGAGTGTTACCTTTGATATGATGTGATAAAAACAGCCCTTTGGCCTTATGGTCTTCCTCTTAAAAACACTTAACCCCAATTTAATCAGATAAAAACATCAGACAACAATTGAGACAGTTCACAAAATACCTGACCAGTACAAGGGAAGCCTGAGAAACTGTCACAGCTAAAAAGGGCCTAAGAAGAAATGGCAATTAAATATAATGTAGAATCCTGAATGGTATGCTGGAATAGGAAAAGAATTTTTGGCAGAAACTAAGGAAATCTGAATAAAGTATGATTTCAGTTAATAATGGTGTCTCAATATTAGTTTATTGATTGTAACAAATGCACTATACTAACATAAGATGATAATAAGAAGGGAAACTGAATAGAGTTTATGGAAACTTTGTGTTATCTTTGCAATTTTTCTCTAAATCTAGAACTGTTCTAAAATTAAATGTTACTTAAAATAAAATCAAACAGGATACCTAGTTAAATTTGAATTTCAGATAAACAACAAATGCTCTTAGTCTGAATATGGTCCATGCAATATTTAGAGCACATCTTAGACTAAAACAAATTTGCTTTTTATCTAAATTTCAAATTTAACTGGGCAGCCTGTATTTTCTCCATCAGTCTTATATCTGGAGTTGGTGTTTCTCAAAATAATATCTGCTTTCCTCAAGTTCTTCTTTCAATATCTGTCATTGCTGGGGCACTTGGGTGACTCAGTCATTAAGTGTCTGCCTTAGGCTCAGGTCATGATCCCAGAGTCCCGGGATCAAGCCCTGCATAGGGCTTCCTGCTCAGCGGAAAGCCTGGTTCTCTTTCTCTCACTTCTCCTGCTTGTGTTCCCTCTGTAGCTATGTTTCTCTCTGTCAAATAAATAAAAAAATAAATCTTTAAAAAAAAAATCTCTCTCATTGCCTCTAGAAACAAAATCAGTCTTAATACAATCTAAGTAAGGAAAGAGGAACTTTGTTCCAGGTAGAAATTGCCCACTGCTAAAGGACTTATAGGACCCGACTGATGTCTACAGAATGAACCAAGGTCTAGTACTAGGGGGAAGTTGTGGGGAGGGTTGGATCATGGATAGGGGAGCATTTATTAAAAACCATTTAAGTCAATTTGGATTTAGAATTTAGTGCTATATCAAGAACAACTAAAGTTGCTTTTAATGTTTCCTAGAATAGCTCTTTAAACTTGAAATGACAATGTTCTATAGTCAATAACATGGAAGTACCAACACTTTAGGGAGGACATATGGAAGAGGGCCAGAAGTTCAAGAAGGTGAGGCTGTTAGAAATTATTGTTTTTATATGTATATAAAAGCCTTAAGAACCTACCACCTGAACATGTTCCCCAGGGAATGCCTAGTGCATCCAAAGTGCTGGGGAACTTTGTTAAAATGTAAATTCTGATCCTATGTACCTGAGTTGGGGCATGAGATTGTGCTGCTGGTGTGAAAACTACAAGTGTAGTGTTAAGGATCTGACAGACACTCCCTTTATTAAGTCTTCAAGAAATACAGTGATGCATGGGGCACCAACATACTTGGGAATCTCGGTGTTGACTCTCCTCTGAAGGCTGGCATTCATAATAAGAGATGCTGCCATGGAACTGGTGCCACAATTACAATGGAGATGATCAGATTCCAGGATGACAGACAAGCTGACAACAACACTTAGTGGACAACAAACAATAGTGAAAATAAGGTTGCCTTGACCTGTGGGAAATGAGGCTGATAGTGAAAAGATAATGATGCTCCTATGAACAAGATAGGTTGGCACTCAATTATGGTGTTGCTGGATTTGTATAATCACAGAAAAGAGAAGGAAAGAAGTGGGGGGAGGTGGAGGAGAGAGGAAGGAGGGAAAGAAGGGGAAAAGGTAAGGAAAGAGCAAATGAAGGAAGTAAGTAAGTGAAGAAAAAATGTTTAGGCATGTATCAGGATACACATGTGAATATATACGTATGACCACAAAAATGAAATTCTGTATTTCTCTTCTTTGCTCCCAATTGGTTTTCCTCCAAGATAGAAAGTTATGCTGGTATCACTCTTGAATGTGGCACTAAATTAGTTCTAAATAACTTCTAAAGAACTTGAAGGTAGAGAGATGTCTCTTTTTTATGTAGGTATTTATCTCTACCCATTCTTTGACTTCCTCCTTCTTTCTCAGTGTCTTGTCTGGCCTATGTGAAATAATCAAATACAGAATAATTTGAAGTTCTGAGTTTCCTAATTTCTACATATAATTTCTAGCAACGAGCATAAATCATTCATAAAATAGTGTGATTTTTAAAAAATAAAGTGGATTCCTTACATATGTGTACTGCTTTTTTGGTCTTGCCCCCCAACTCTCCACCCTTTTATTGAAGTATAACATACATATTGGAAAGGATGGCTAACCCAAGTATGCAGCACAGTATATTTTCACAAAGGAAACACATTCATGTAATCAGAGCCTGAACCAAGAAAAAGAGGATCAGCTGCATCCCAAGAGTCACCTTCAGGCCCTCTCCTCTCTCTCTCTCTCTCTCTCTCTTAAATTAACATATATTGTATTATTTGTTTCAGGGGTACAGATCTGTGAATCTTCAGTCTTACACAATTCACAGCACTCACCATAGCCTCCCCCCACCCAGTGCCCCTTACCCACTCTATCTCTTCCACTTCCTCCCCTCCAGGAACCCTCAGTTTATTTCCTGAGATTAAGAGTCTCTTATGGTTTGTACCCTCCCTGGTACTGTCTTGTTTCATTTTTGCCTCCCTTCCCCCCACGACCCTCCACCCTGCCTCTCAAATTCCTCATATCAGAGAGATCATATAATAATTGTCTTTCTTTGATTGACTTATTTTGCTTAGCATAATACCTTCTAGTTCTATCCACGTCATTACCAATAGCAAGACTTCGGGTTTTTGGTGGCTGCATAGTATCCAATTGTATATATATACACCACATCTTCTTTATCTATTCATCTGTTGATGGACATCAAGGCTCTTTCCATAGTTTGGCTATTGCAGACACTGCTGCTATAAACATCCGGGTGTACGTGCCCCTTCAGATCACTACATTTGCATCTTTAGAGTAAATACCCAGTAGTACAATTTCAGGGTTCTAGGGTAGCTCTATTTTCAACTTTTTGGGGAATCTCCATACTGTTTTCCAGAGTGGTGAACCAGCTTGCATTCCCACCAACAGTGTAGGAGGGTTCCCCTATTTCCGCATCCTTGCCAACATCTGTCGTTTCCCAACTGGTTAATTTTAGCCATTCTGACTGGTGTGAGGTGGTGTCTCACTGTGGTTTTGATTTGTATTTCTCTGATGCCGAGTGATGTTGAGCACTTTTTTGTGTGTCTGTTAGGCCCCAATTATCTTACTTGCTACACAGGGTAACTGTTATCCTCCATCAACACCATAGAATAATGTTCCCGTTGTAAAATTTCAGGTGAATAGAATCATTTGGTATGTACTATTTTTGTGTCTGACTTCTTTTGCCCAAGACGGTGTCTGTGAGATTCATCCATGTTGCTTAATGAAGGTGCAGTTCATTTATTGTCATTACTCTATAAAATGTTTCATTGTACTCACCCTTTCTGTGATTGATGGTTTGTTTCCATTACCAATCTATTACAAATAATGCTGCTTTGAACATACTTGTATAATACTTTCTGTGAGTGTAAGTATGCAGTTCTGTTGAGTCTACACGAGGGAATGGAGTTGCTGGGTCCTCAGTTATGGGCTAGTTTCATATATATACTCACTTAGTATATACTGACAAAGGGTTTTCCAAGTGGCTATCTCAATGTATACTCTCACCAGAAAAGTATGAACATCACATTTGCTTCACATCCTTACTTAAGATTTGTAATTATAAAACTTTTGTATTCATTTCAGTCATTCTGGTGGTTTTAATTTGCATTTCCATGATGGCATAAAAAGTTAAGCACATTTTCCTAAGTTTATTGGCCATTTGGATTTTTTAAAATAAAATGTCTATTCAAACTTTTTTGCACTGTTAGTGAGAATGCAAAATGATGCAGCTGCTATGGAAAATAGTATGAATGTCCCTCAAAAAATTAAAAATAGAATTACCACATGGCTTAGCAATCCCATTTCTGAGTATTTACCAAAAATAATTGAAATTAAATATTAGCACACCTGTGTTCATTGCAGCACTATTAACAATGACCCAAACATGGAAACAACCTTAATGTCCATCTAGAGATACAGTGGTATATTATTTTTATTATTTAGACTTTAAAAATAACAAAATTCTAGAATATTTGACAAAATGAATGAATCTTGAGGTCATGATGTTAAGTGAAATAAGCCAGTCACAGAAGAATAAATGCTGCACTCTTCCACCTTCATGAGGTATCAAATTCAGAGAGTCAGAGTGGAATGGTGGTTGCCAGGGCTAAGGGAAAAGATCAATGGGGAGTTACAATCAGTGAGCATTGTTTCATTTAAGCAAGATGAGTAAAGTGCAGAGTTTTTCTGTAAAACATTGCACCTATACTGACAATGTTGTATTATGTACTTAAAATTTTGCTAAAAGGGTGGAACTCATGTGAAGTCTCCTTACCACAATAAAATAAAATCAAACAAACAAAAATGTCAGTTCAAGAATGGTGCTCATTTTTTCTACTGATTTCTCTTTCTTCTTATTTATTTACAAAGTCCTTTATATATCCACAATATTATTCTTTTGATAGAAATGTGCATTAGACTATTTTCTACCATTTCAATTTCTTTTTATACCCTTAATCGTGTCTTCAAATTAATCTTAATTTTAATGTCTATGTCAAATTGAATATCAAGTTTTTTCTTATAATAAATCATTTCTGTTTTTTCAGAAATCTTTGGCTACCTTAAGATAATACAGACACTTTCAATCTTTTTTTCCCTCAGTTTTATTGTTTTCTTACAAATGTAGATCTTCATAATATCCAGAATTGATTCTCACATACACTGCAAGAAGTTGGGTAAGATTTATTATTTTTCTCCCTGAATTTCTAGTCAATCGTACATCATTTATCAAAAAGACCATCCTTTTCCTACTAAACTGTAATGTTTCTTTTGTAAAAATTAGGTACCCATGCACGTGGAGGTCTATTTCTAGATTTTCTCTATACTTCAACTGGTCCATTCACCTACCTTTATGCCAGTTCTGCATCATTTTAATTACAGGCTTCAATATGATAGTCATATAACCTGTTTCTTATCTTTAATAGTGTGGTAGTTATTCTGTGTTCTTTGCATTTCTGTGGAAGTTTTAGATTTAGTTTTTTAGTTTTTACAAAATGCACTAAATTAGTTCTAAATAACTTTACACACACACACACACACACACACACAACCCTACTGGTTATTTTACTTGAAATGTATTTAATCTATAGACCAGCTGGAAAAAATTATATCTATAGAATATCGAATCATCTAATCCATGCATATGGAATATCTTTGCATTTCTAAGTTAACTTCACTGTGGTATAACTTCATACAATAACGTGCATCCATTTGGAGTACACGACTCACTAAATTTGACAGATGTATGTACTCATGAAGCTACTACCACAATCAAGAAGCATAAAATCCCCGTCTCCTTCTAAAGATCCTCACATCTCCTTGCAGTCCATTCCTGCCTCTGCTTTCAGCTTCAGACAATAATTGATTTGTTTTTCATCACTAGAAATTATTGTAAATTTATCACAATTTTAAATAAATGGAATCATCCCCTATGTATTCCTTTGTGTGCAACTACTTTTACTCAGGGTAGTGATTTTGAGATTCATCCATGTTCTAGGTATCAATAGTTACTTCCCTTACATTGATGTGCATTACTCTATTATATGGATCTAACATCACTGCTATATCCATTTACCTGTTAATAAGAACGCTGGTTGTTTCCAATTGGGGAATACCTTAGACAAGTTGTTATAAATATTCATATACAACTCTTTGAATGAACATATGTTCGTTTCTTTTAAGTAAAGACTTAGAAGTGGAATCTTTGGGTTCCTTTTTCAAGAAATCACTGAGAACTTTTCCTAAGTGGTTATACTGCTTTATATCCCAATAGACTGCAAGAGTCCTCTCTTGGTTCAGAAGCCCTCTAATACCTTTAAATAAGCATTTTTTATATCTGATCTGGCTCTCCTGTTATTTATTGGTTACTGAACAGTCTGCCCACTCTATAAGCAATAAGTAATTTTACTTAATCATCACAAAATATACTGCTATAGTCATTATTATCCCATTTATCACATTCGAGGAAACTTGTGTATATAGAAATTGATCTGAGTGCCTAAATTTTTAGCTAGTCAGTGGTGGGATTGAGATCTTAATTCATATTAGGGTTTGGCATCTCCCATTACACTACATCATTTCTTAAAATATGGTCTTTAGTAAGAATGAACGTTCTAAGGATTCAATTTTGAGGGAGAATTGTAATATTACTTAATTTTATCCTACTCTACTGTCAGAAAGGCAAAGTAGCATAGCACCTAAGAGAAGATGTTTCTGGGGTCACATCTTGGCTTGGCAGTTTATTTAGATACATTTACTTGCACAATCCTTTAAGACTCAATCTACTTACATTTTAAATGATTATAATGAAAGGGCTTTTCTTACAGGGCTGTTGTCACGATTCAATGTTATTAATACAGGTAAATGCTTATTACAATTATTTACACAAATGAAATACTAATAACTATTACTGCCTTTAATATCTTGGTGCTAAGTAAGTCAGCAAGTAAACAAATAAATAAATAAAAAGGATAATCAAGCCAAACAATAGTAAAAATAAGGGGGAAAATCTCTTGAGGAACTACTTTATAAAATGTTTAAAATTTTCAACTCTATTTTTAATATTTACACTAATAACAAAACATGCAATTATAATCAGTTCAATTCTCCTTTATAAAATCTAAATTTTAGCATGCTCCTCCCTGGAGAGGAAAAGCTTCAAGTACTACATAAGCCTAGGTTAGCAATGGCCATATCTTATGAAATAGAAAGAGTGAAATGCAAAATAAAGCCTCAGAGAAAAAAGCTGACCCAGGATAAATAAAGGACAAGATGTGATTGACATGTAAGAGTTCCTGAAACACACCTTACCTGAAATGTAAGTTTTTGTTTCTGAAATAGTTTGAATTGGACTGCTGGTTGGGTTATACTCAGAAGAGAGTCACCAATACACAGATTCAACATTTTCACTGTACCCTCAACCTCCCTTTCCTGAGCTCCTTTTCCTCATTTTGGTTTAGTTATACAATCCTCCAGGGCTATCCCATTTTACTACAGATGTAGGAATCATCAATGGCAAGTTACTAATAAAGAAAAAATCAATGAAGAAAAAAAATAAATACTAAATTTACTTTGTGGTAGAATTTCAGACATCTGTTTCCAGGAGTGGTGACATGTGTTGGGTATACCACGCCATAGAAACACTCACTCACTGTGATGGCAGATGGGGCCCTATTTTCATTCTGTGATCACATGACTTCTCAGGATTCCAGTAGACTTGCTTAAAGTATTGTTCATTATTGTTCGTTCAGAATGACTTTGTTTAAGAAAGATCTTAAATATACCCTTAAGGCATGTTCAAAGGGAAATCAGAAAGGGAAAGTCTTACCTCTGTTTGAGGGAGAAATCATAGGGAACAGTAATTGTCGGGGATGGTGCGTGATCCGCCCCTCCCAAGCCACCAGAAACTTTGGTGGAGGTACCCGTGAATGTGAACGAAAGTCCCTCCGGGCTTTCCCCCACCTAGAATCTGGAAAGCCACATACCCTGTAGGTCAGGGCAATATGTCCTTTGTGTGCTTATTCAAGACCTATAGTTCCATTTAATCCTCCTTCTGGTAATCATATCTCTGTATCTCTCATCTGTATTTCTTGATCCCTGTGCCTCAATGGTCTCAACTTCTGTGAGTTTAAGCAATCACTCTGTACCCTGCAGTAACAATACTAATCCTGTCTCTATGGCCGGTGCAAAAGCAGTTAAAGATTTAACTGCACCACCCAACTTCCTCACTTGGGAATAATAAAAGACTGGGACCCTTGACAGTCAAATGAGACAGAAGCAAAGCAAGAGAGCCTGCGAGGAGAGAGCAAGGGAGCCTGCAAAGGGAGACAGAAGCAAAGAGAGACAGAGACAGAGGCAGAGGCAGCAAGAGAGCCTGCGAGGAGAGAGCAAGAGAGCCAGCAAACAACAAGAGAGCCTGCAAAAGAGAGACAGAAGAAGAGAGAGAAGTAGAGCAAGAGGGCCAAAGCCAGAGCTGGAGAGCTAGAGCTAGAAAGCCAATGCTAAAAAGCCAGAGCATGAGCCTGAGCCTGCTTCATAGGTCTCTCCTGACTGACCTTGGGTCTGTCAGCTTGCATCAGATTTCCATGTCCGTGTCATTATTTTGCCCGCCAGACATCCCGTGGTTCAGGACCCACATCTCTGCCGAGACTGGCCCCTGGCAGTAATAAGTAATAAAGTCATGTTCTCCATTAGACAGAGGACTCCCAATGGCACAGGACTTATATTTTGTCTTTTCTGTTTTATTCACTGATTCACTCTTAAACAGTCATTAGCATATACTGGGCAATCAACAACTATTTGTTCAGTAAATAAATGTTTTAATCTGAGTTCTGTCATCTACTGACTTTGTTACATTGTCCTCACATGGCAGAAGGAGAAAGGGAGCCCTCTGGGGTCTCTTTTATAAGGACACTAGTCCCATTCATAAGCGCCCCACCCTCATGAGCTAATCATCTGTTAAAGGCCTCCAAATGCCATTGCAATGGGAACTAGGTTTCAACATATGAATTTTGAGACACCGACATTCAGTCTGTGGCACATACTATACCATGTAGCCCCTCCTCACAGCATCAACCATTCATTCTTTCACCCGTCTGATTAGTGACTTGGTATTTATCACACACTAGATTAGCTCCATGATGATAGAATTCTTACCTGTTGTTGGTCACTACTTTATAATCAGGAACTAACACAGTTCCCTCACATATCGTAGATGTCAAATAAGCATTCTTAAATGAGCGGTCTTAACACACTTCACCTCTGTATTCTTTCTTTGGAAGTTAGAACTGCACATTTCACAGTAAGACTTTATGTTCTGAAGGGAAATTTAGCCCCCGGGAATGGTTTAAGCTCCCCTATGACAATAAGATGCTGTGTGTCTTTGCCTAATTTTAGAGATATTAGGAAGAGTTTTCTAAAAAATTATATCTTGCAAACGAGTTAATTATTTTTGTTTGGATTGTGGTGATTCTGTAATTGTAGATTAATAGGTCCCATCTGCTCTGTGATTTTCCAATTAACAGGTAATAGCTTTCAAAAGTCAGTTCATTTCTGACATGTGTAGGAATGTATTTAAGATGGTAATTTTCCCCCCTCATGCTCTCTGTTGCTTTTCCTTCCATTTTCTTTTCAAGTCCTGAGGCAAATGGTACATTCTTCCTCTATTAGTTGAGCCCCTTCCAGGACAAATATTCCTGAACAGGGTCATAAAATTCTTTTCTTTGCAACTGGTGCTCTGGGTTCATTTATTATTTGCTGCTGTTCCTCGTACTGATTAATGACAGTAATTTTTAAGGCTAGAGGTGTTTTATTATTTTTTTAATTTAAAAATTGACTGACTGTTTGATTAAGTTTCTTCCAACCGAGTTTTCATATTAATAGAGATTCTTGACTGCAGAATACCTGCTGTAAGTAGATGTGGGAAGCATGGAATGAAGGGAGGGGGAGCTTTCAAAATTATCCAAGCATAAATATTCAAGTCTACCACTTCCTACTAGAAAATTGACCTCGAATGTCACATTTTCTGATTGCAGGTATTATGAAACACTTGAAGTCTCTGGACTATCTCCCTTCTTCTCCTTCATAAACACCATCAAGCTGTAACAATTTTTAGAACCTCGTAGGTGTAATTTATATGATTTTGCTAAATAACAGTGACAAACTATGAGCTTTAATAGAGAAACCGGCCAAGTAGCCAAAACTTCCAGTTGGATCAGTGATTCCTCTGAAAAACAAAAATAGTGCACTATAAAAGATGAGAGCTCAGACTGTGAAAGAATATTGCCTTATTCATTCATTCAACAAATACTTATAAAATGTTTACTATATGCCAGAAAGTATTCTAGGTGGTTGACATACCTTAGTAAACAGATGTCAATCATAGATATTTGAGGAATCTGTTCCTTTATAAAGTTTACATTTCACTGTAAGATAAATAATATAGAAAACAAGTAAATTAGAAATTTCTATTTCGGGCCGTGATGGAGTAACAGAGACTGGATTTTTCTTTCTACTAAGAAAACAAGCAAACAAGAAAAAAAAGTCCCCAGAAAGTCAGGCAGCAAAACATTTGAAAGAAGAGTTTTCACACATTGTAAAACAAGCAGTATAAAACTGTGATACTTGAGAGAAAGTAAAACAAGGTTAGTCCTATGTTTTGTTAAACTTAATGTATGGGGATAGTTTCCAGGCCAAGGTATAGATCAGAAGAATTCAAACAGACTAAGAAAGGTGGATGCACTGTGGACTCAGAGGGTGGAACATCTAGAAGACAACATGGCTAGATTTGGAAGTGCCTGGGTGGCTCAGAGGGTTAAGCCTCTGCCTTCAGCTCAGGTCATGATCTCAGGGTCCTGGTATTGAACCCCACATTGGGCTCTGCTTAGCAGGGAGCCTGGTTCCCCCTCTTTCTTTGCCTGCCTCTCTTCCTACTTGTGATCTTTCTGTCAAATAAATAAATTAAATCTTAAAAAAAAAAGAGCCGCCCGGGGCTCTGCGCCGGCGAGCCCCGGGCCCGGCCCTGGCTCCGGCTCCGGCACGCGCGCAGCCGCCCAGGCATCCGCCCCGGCGGGCCCCGGCCCCGCCCCGGCGCGCGTGCAGCCTGAGCCGCCACAGCTGCCGGGAAAGCAGCGGGAGTGGATTCTATCCTGCCCTTCTCTCCTGTTTCTCTCCACACCGTGGGCTGCGTGTAGACCCCCCAGGGGAAGACGTTTTTTACAGACTTTCGTGGGACCGGAGAGGCCCCAGGTCCCAGGGCGCAGAAAAGTCGTGCGATCCAAAAGGAGTTGTGGCTTAGAGGTGCGGGAGTGAAACGACAAGCGGGAACGGGGGCAGAAATCAATACAACATCTGCACCAGCCCGGCATTGACAGACTGCCAACCGGGAGGCTGGAAAGAGCCCCTCCCTGTGTAGAGGCTCCCTCTGGGAGGGAGGTCTGGGCACAGACATCCTGCTCCGACTTGACTTCCTCAACTGCTGAAAAAAGACGCAAAAGAACAACACTCTGCTACCAGAGAATTGCAGCCTGATAGTCTGGTTGCCATTGAGACAGGCCTCTAGCAGGGGGGCCCAGAGACTCAGCCTAGGCAGAAGGACTGAAGGGGAAGGACACGCCCCGCCCCCAGAAAGCACGCCAGAAGCTCAGGAGGACAACATTCCAAAGCAAAACCCCAAATCGGGGGAAAGGCAATTTATTAAACTCCTGGCACTGACTACAAGTACCAAAAACTCTACAACTCATTGATAAAATTTTCCACCTCACTTACTTTTTTAAACTTTTTTCAAGTTTTACTTTTAAAGCTTACACGTTAAGCTTAAAATTACACTCTCACGGTTTTTCTTCTTTCAATTTTTATCCCCCTTCTTATCACAACGTGATACCCAATACAACACCCCATAACATTTTTTACTTTTTATATATATATATATTTTTATTCTTTCTAATTTTTTTTCTTTTTCTATTTTTTTCTTTTTTTCTTTCTCTTTTTACCCTGAAATTCAAACACACCCCTGTACTTTCTGCTTTTGTTGTTCCCTCTTGTTTCCCTGTTAGCTCTCTCTGTTTCTCCCTTTCTTCTCTCCTCTTTCCTTTATTCTCTCTTTTACGTGTACATGTAGATACAAGCTCCAAGTCAATCCCACATCCCTATTCAATACTACCCCTGTATACAACCAGTTCCAATCCCCCTATATCATTTGAAAGTGGGCTCCTCTAACAATAACAGCAAGATAAACTCTGCAGCGTCTGAAACGCATTCCTTGCCCACAAGGAATGTCTGCCCTCACCTTCCCACTCTAGTTTGTCAGTGTGCCTGTGTAACTGTCTTTACTTCTATATTATATAAGTACTGGTCTTGGGGATCATATAGGTTGGGCTTTGCTTTTTGACCTCTTCATTCACCCTTGATAACCCTTTCTTTACCCTGTAACAGCTTTGTACCATATAAATCTTATCACCGGGCCCCGCTCTGGCAGGGGTGTCTTTTCTTGCTTCCTC